>BQNB010034335.1:2841-51678 GCA_026074375.1 Tanacetum coccineum
TCTTGGGATTTTTACAATATCCGCACCTACACAATCATAAAGACAAAACAAGCAATATACAAGCATTTTATGTACATTTTTGGTCTTTATTGGGTCATTTTTGATATAAAACAGATATGTGTTTTCACACATATCAACAAGACTCGGGGGTTGTTATCGTTGTCTAGGGGAATAGGTTGGGAAGGCTTGATCACGGTATAATAGAATTCTAGAGGTTGAGAGAAGATTATTTTTGTGTTTTTATATTTTATGAAAGCAAGTAAATCTATGGTTTGAGAGGTTTGGTTGGTTTTAGCTATTAAACTAAATGATAAACTACGCTAATTGTGATAACAATATAATAAAAAGATTTTATTCATTTAATCATGTATTACTCCCTAGATTGCTTCTCCTATTGTTGTTGCTTTGTCACACTTATGATGATCTATGTAATTATTTCCTAAGTCATGAACGTATTATACGAACCCGCCGTCTATTTAATATTCCGTTGAGGCAAAACACAAAGTAAGGTAGTATGAAGATTGTTACCCGATGGTATCCTTTCTACACAATCATGTTTCCCTAGACATATCAATAGCGATACAGACAAAAGCTGGTTTTCTAAAGCCTAACATGCATATTCATCATAAGAAGCAACACCACTAAGATCTACATTCTAGGTTTCATACAATCATAAATAAATACAATAAGGAGTTTAGCCAAGCATGTTAAAGATAAAGCAAGAACAATAAAAAATCAAACAACAAGACATATTGAATGATTAAGATAGTCTTACTTAATTAAAACATGAATTAAAGGAGGTACAATAGGGGTTTGTAGCCCTAAAATCATCCTAATAAGCTGCCAAACGAACTAGGGTTCGTCCCCTATTTTTACTCTAAAGTTACACACATAAAACCCTAATTTTGGGTCGCTATGACGGTTTTACGTTTTAATCGTGACGCCGTCATAAAGTAGAATCTTCTAGATCCGAGTTGAGTCGGTGCGGGCTGACGCCGTAAAGAAATGTTGTGACGCCGTCACTAGATGAAGTGTGACGGTGTCGTGTATAAATGGTGACGCCGTCTCTAGCCGCTGAGACTTTAAATCTTGAAGAGTCTTGGTGTTGGTTTGTAATCTTTTCCGTTTCTTCTCTAAATGAGCCCAAGTCACGTGTATTTCCTCCAAATGCCTTCCAAATGCTAAATACTTGAAAAGGAACGATTAAGTACCTATTTTGGGCATAAATGCACGACTTAGGGGGTTAACAAAGTGTATAAAATGACACCTCATCAAATACCCCTACACTTGGGATTTGCTTGTCCTCAAGCAAATGGGCTTTTCTACCTGGACAAAAGTAATATGAGGGTCATTTAACCTACTCTTTAAAAGTATTTTACAACACAACCTTCTAGATCTCGTAATTAAAAGCACGAAAAGTATATACTAGCACCTCACATATGTGTTTGGGATTCTCTCTTTCACTCAGGTGTATAATAAATTATAACATAATGGGGAAATAGAAAATCAACACTTATTACGTGTCATAGCATATAAATTACCAAATGCTTGGTAAAGGATCAAACCTCCATCGCTAGGCCGCAAGCCATTATTATTACTAACTAAATAAGGTCTTTTTAAAAGGTTGTGGGGTGTCGGTGTAAGATAACATATAATCTAAACGAAAACGGATGTGATACATTTGGGTGGCTATGGGTGAATTTGGAGTGGAAGGGTTAGCTAATTATTTATACGAATACAGGTTGGTTTGGTTGCTAAGCCAAGACTCGGAAAAAGATATACAAACTCTACATAACTCTACATCAATCTCTTTCTTTTTCTTTTTTTTATTATTATTTTTTTAAATAACATAATACATCACAACATGGGGTTTATAACACATACCCCTACACTTGAGCTTTTTACATGCCCGATATTTACAATCTAACTAATGACCCGATTTGAGGTAGATCAAAATAACATGAAGATCATCTAACAAACATATGCGGGTATCGACTTAACTTTTCTTCCCCATTCTTCCGCGAAATAAATACTACCATGAATCTCAATCGTCCCAAAACTGTATTTACAAGGATAAGGACTTAGCAACCATGTACTCAAATAATTAACTTAGGTTAAAACAATAATGTACTAAAGGTGAGTACATACAAGGTAGGCTAAGGCGATTTGGGTGTAATAATTGGTTTAAGGGTTAACAATGCTCTTCATTAATAATCTGGAATCCACCAAAAAATTACAAGAACCATGAAAAAGGATAGGCTTGGAGGGTTGTACTAGGGATATCCTGCACTAAAAATGAGTGCATGGCAAGGGTGTAGGATAGTTATACTGATGGTGTGACATCCATAACAATTACAGGTTTAAAACATGGGTTAATCCTAATGCCTCTTATCAAGCAAATCCTAATACTTACTATGCGATCTCGGGATGCATCACAAAAACAAGTTCTAGAATTTAATATACTACCGGTACACTCATATAATTTAATACCGATCTCAATGCTCCAGAAAAGGCGACAAAGACCACACGTACACATCCGTAACGACGGAATAGACACATGTGACTGCTCACTCCTTAACTCGAGAAGGATAAAGGTATAAACTATCTTGGGTATCAATAATAGATACCCAAATTCTTAAAGATCTAAAGGCGAACCTCACATTTTTAGGGTGGAATTCTGAGGGTTTTGTGCTAGTCATATAAATTCCTATCCATGAGACGCTATTAATACTCTGTTTTCGTCGGTATGTGTCATAAAAAATTTAAATTTTGGTTAAAATTACCTCTTATGCCATGTTTCGATATATTACCCATCATTTTAAGGACAAATCAAATGGCAAATGAAAGAATAGTTTCTAAGGCTTATTTCCCCCTACACTTAAGTTGAACATTGTCCCTAGTGTTCTATAGAAGTACCCGTAAAAACGAATTAAAGGGAAAAGAAAACAAGGAAGAGAAACTAGTACTCCCCTGGTTTGCTCAATAATGGAGAAGAAACATGCGATAACTGGTTAAATCGTCATCCAAGAATTGTCCAATGAAACTTCCTAAGAACTTCCAAGCTTCTTCTCATCAAATATAACCTGTAATCAAAGACAAAGACAACTATACCAAGCATAAAATGTACGATTTAATAATATACAATGTGAAATTAGGGTTTGACTCGATAAAGCAATAAAGATAGGATGAGAGAATTGTTAATCTCATGGTTTTGCGGGTTTAAAAAGAATAGTACATATTTTAAATGTTGTACAAGTTACATTTTCAAAAATAATTAAAAACTTTAAGTTTTCTGGACCTGGGCGTTTGACGCCGTCAGGATTATCCTGACCCTGTCACAGGTGTTGTGGTGACGGCGTCGCGTGTAAATCGTAATGCCGTCTCTACGTTCTGTGAAAACAAAAATTTTGTTTTTGATGAAAAATTTCCTGCACTTGATTCCATAAAACTTGTTACGGTTATTATAAGGGACTTCTAGAAGAAGTTTTACAACTCCTTAGGCAGTGTACCTAATCGTTGTAGTATAGTATAGGCAAGACTCGGGGGTTGTTATCGTTCTCTAGGGGAATAGGTTGAGAAGGCTTGATCACGATCTAACAGAATTCTAAGGGTTGAGAGAAGATTATTTTTGTGTTTTTATATTTATAGGAAAGCAGGTAAAATCATATATTTGAGAGGTTGATTGGTTTTAGCTATTAAATTAAATAATAAAACTACGCTACTGGTGATAACAATATAATAAAAGATTGTGTTCATTTAATCATGTATTACTCCCTAGATTGCTTCTCCTAATGTTGTTGCTTTGTCACACTTGTGATGATCTATGTAATTATTTCGCCTAAGTCTATGATACGTATTACTCACGGCCGTCGTCTTTTTAATATTCGTTAAGAGCGACGCACAAGTAAGGTAGTATGAAGATCTTATTACCAAGGGCCCATAAGAGGATATATTAAAGCATTTGAACTTTAAGAGTGGATCAACCATATAAGGGGCAAGGTAGTATGAATAATGTTACCCTATGGTATCCTTTCTACATAATCATGTTTTTCCTGGGGACATATCAACAGCCGATATAGACAACAGCTGGTTTTCTAAGACCTAAACATGAATAGATTTCATCATAACATGTAACAACCACCTAAGGATTACTTTTTAGGTTTCATGACAGTTCATATAATAAACACAATTGAATGGTTTAGCCAAGCATGTTAAATAAAGCAAGAACATATTAGAATTTCACACAACAACGACATATTGAATGATTAGGTTAGTCTTATTGATTTAAACTTGAATTGGAAGGAAGTACAATAGGGTTTTGAGGCACCTAATTTCATCACCCTAAACAACTGCCTAAAAGATCCTAGGGTTGTCCCTTTCCTATTTACTCTAAGGTTCACACATAAACCCTAATTTTTGGGTTTGTATATATAGGAAAATGCTGAGATGGCGTCGCATTTTAATCTTGATGCTTTGTCTACATTTCTTGAAAGTAGAATATTCTAGATATGGGCTGTGGTAGTGCTCATTCTGTCACCGTCTTGAGATATTTGTGACGCCGTCTTGGTATGAATTTGTGACGCGGCGTAACGTGTAAATCTGTGACGCCCGTCTCCAGCTGCTGAAGAAATAATCTTGAGAGATGATGGTGTAGGTCTGTAGTTCTTGTACTGTTTCTTCTCCAAATGTGCCTAAGTCCGTGTATTCCATATCCAAATGCCCTTCACGCAAATGATTGAATAACCTGAAAAGTGAAACGATTATTCGTACTATAGTTGGCTTAAAATGCACTATTTAGGGGGTTAAACGACCCCGAAAAAGTGTATAAAATAACACCTCATCAATCTTCATCGTGACGGCGTCAGAGATCCAGCAACGGCGTCAGGACGTGGCCGACATAAAGAGGATCTAGAATCATCCACGTGGCGACGGCGTCACGACTTCAAAGCGACGCCGTCGCACCGTTTTTACTATATATACAAAATCGATTTTAGGGTTTTAAGTGTGTAACTTTGTATAACTTTTGGGAGACGAACCCTAGTCGTTCTAGCAGCTTTTAGGTTGTTTTTAGGGCCTCAAAACCTTATTGTAACTACCTTCAATCCATGTTTTAATCAAGTAAGATTATTTATCATTAATCATTCAATATGTCTATGTGTTATTTGATTGATTTATGTTCCTACTTTCTTTATAACATGTTAGGCTAAACCCTTCTTTGTATTTACTTATGATTACATGAAACTTGGGTTGTAGACCCTTTTAATGTTGCTTCTTATTGATGGATGTGCGCGTTAGGCTCTAGAAAACTAACCATAAGATATTAAATTGGCATAGACGTCTAGAGAAACGCGAGTGTGTAGAAAGGATACCATCGGTAACAGTCTTCATACTACCTTACCCCTAATATGGTTGATCCCTCTTAAGATATTTCACATGCATTTAATATACTCTTAGGGGCCTTGTAATAGTCTTCATACTACCTTACTTGTGCGTTGCCTTAACGGAATATTAAATAGACGGCGGGTTAGTGTAATTCGTTCATGACTTAGGAAATACTTACACAGATCATCACAAGTGTGACAAAGCAACAGATCTATGAGAAGCAATCTGAGGAGTAGTGCATGATTAGGTAAATACATCTTTTTATCATAAAGTTATCACCAGTAGTTTAGATTATATTTAGTTTAGTTAGCTAAAACAAACCAACCTCTCAAAACCATGATATTTACCCGCTTTCTTAAAAATATAAAAACACAAAAAGAATCTTCTCTCAACCCCTTAGAATTCTTTTAGATCGTGTTCCAGCATTCCCAACCTATTCCCCTAGAGAACGATAACAACCCTCGAGTCTTGCCTATACTACACTACAACGGTTAAGTACACTGCCTAGGGGATTGTAAAGCTTCTTGTAAGTCTTCACAACCTTCACATCAAGATGTAACATACTTGTTTACTATTTATGATCAAGTAATTGATGATGAAGGGGATGTGGTTCCAGTTGAGATGGTAGCTAAAGAATTGGTTGCAGAAGACGTAGTTGATGGTGATGATGGTGAATATGTAGTTTTTGATGAAGATGTGATTCCAGATGAATTGTATGCTGCAATCGTTACACAAGAGGGAGTTTTATCAGCAAATGATAGGGATGTCATTCTAGATGAATTATATGCTGTAATAGTTGCACAAGAGGGAGTTTTCTCAGGTGATGATGTTTTGTTCCCTTTTACTAGCTTACAAATAACTACAAAGTTGAAATAAGTTATGTCATGCTTTAAGTAATATATTGAAACCGTTTTGTTAAGATAAAAGACACAAAAAAATTTCAACGTTTAACTCTTTATAATTTTTAAAAAAAAAATTATACCTTGTTATTTGCTGAATAACAACAAGGATTCAATGACAATGTATGTATGGTGATCTCCTCTTTAATAACTCAAAGTAACCAAATTATTACTTTGAGTTAACAACTATGCTAACCAACTGAACTAACTTCAGGGACTTAGTTGATTTAGAGGAGTATAGTGTTTGTGAATGTTTAAACCTTTAGTGCACAAACTTAAAACCATACTATTTATAATGCAAGGATAGGTAAGAACCCATATGGGTTATAGGTGTATGTCCCCAAGTTGATTGGATAAGTACATTCGTACATTTGTCTCTATTACATATGCTTATTCTAGGTAAGGGGACACCATAGTTTCTAAAGGTCAGTGGTGACACTAACCTTGTTCTTATACCCATTTCAGGATAGTTTGACTTTAGGGGATAAGTATTTGATCTTATCCCTTCAAACTTATCTCTCCCATTCTTTAGTCTCTAAGTCTTCATGTCTTCTTTATGTTTGAGGAGATGGTATAGGGTTCAATGAGCTTATTTCCACAACTCACTAAACCCATCATCTTCTTTTATGGTTTAGGGACTTCATTCACTGAGTAGCGTCTCACTGAATGGCAAGTGTTTCTTCATAGACTCTGATTGAATACTTGAAGGCGACTCACTGAATGATTATTAATTCAATGACCCGATTAATGTTAAAGGTTATCTAACACTTAGGATATTTTCTATTCAAATCCTAAGGTAAAGATCATTGGGCACTGAATTGGCCCAACATGATGGGGATGTGATTCCAGATGAAGTGTGTTGATCCCACTTCAATAGATCGAATTCCTTAAGCTTGTTTAAGGATTAGTTATATTAGATAAATCTAACACAACTATAGTAAAAGCTTTGTTTGAATGTATTAAAGATTATGCGGAATCTAATCTTTAATATTAAGAAGAATTATCAATGAAATAGTAATTCAAAACAAATAAGCTCCAATATTATTAATGATAATAATACGAATACTCTCAAAGTATTAGGGTTACAAAGACCTTGAAGCTATGAATTATACGACTAAGATTGATAAAAGATGATTTTGATACGTATAAAACTCTATGCCCTAGGACCTCCTTTTATACACCAAGGAGTCCTACTCGGCTTACAATACTTTCCTAAGTATATAAAATCTTTTCTATAAATAACTAATACATATCAAGTAAGCAGTACTAACAAACAGTACTAACTTAATACTAGCAGTACTAACTACTTAGAATATTTTCTTGAGCAGTAGTAACTCTTCAGCAGCATTAACTTCAAGCAGTCTTTGTACTAGCAGTAGTAACTTTCACTAGCAGCATTAACTTCAACTGAGCAGTCTTAACTTTGTACTAGCAGTACTAACTGTGTACTAGCAGTAGTAAACACTTAGCATATTTTCTTTGAAGTCCATGAGCAGCACTAACTTCATCAGAGCAGTATTAACATAAACTTGAGCAGCAGTAATTCTAACAGCATCAAGAAGACTTTTAATCCTAACAATCCTCCCCTAAACTTGATATTCTTCTTCAAAATCATCAAGTTTCTTTATTTAAAGCTTCATCAACACCAGGAGGATGCTTCCAAACACTTCTTTACTTCTTAAGCTGTTTTACGATGAATTTAAGAAGCTGATAAGCCATTTCACTTTCATAGTCAATCATAAGCTTCTTTTCTAACATCATTGTAAGTGTAGATGGTGTAAGAGGATACTTCTTCTCTACCAACATATAAATCTGCATATGTTGCATCCTCAAGAAATGTACTCCACAGGAGTCATACAGCTTCCAACTCAACACTTTGTAGTCTTGTTGATTCCTCCATACTGCATCTTCTACATGTGGTTCAAACATTCACACTTGCATCTCTCTAAATTTCCTCTCTTTCTAATTTCTCATTGAGTCTCTCATTCTCAAGATGGAGTACTCTATCACTTAGTGATGAAATCACTTTTCTACTAATGTAGTCTATGTTAGAAAAGTCATGTATAGCAAATACCTCGTTATTTGCTAAGAACGTATAGTGTGTGTAAACGTAGAGAGATCATACGTTTGATCTTGGTGGTTTCGCGTGGTATTATACACACGCGTATATAGAAGACGGTGTTAACGGTTACCTTAAGCGGTGTATCGTTACGTGCTAAAAGGTACCCATCTTCTATCCTAGTTAATTAATGTATTCTACATGTGATCTTTTATTCCGCTGCGTACTCGTGTTAATTAATTGGTTAATAGATTATCTAACCCAGCGTGGTATCAGGCCATCGTGGTAAATCTTTAATTACAAGGAATAAAATTGGACAAATTAGGGTTTCATGATTAATTTTAATGCCCCGGTGGGCGTTTTATGTTAAAAAGATTTGATCTTGATGGTTAATAAAATTAATTAGATGAAATCTAGGTTGTATGCAATTTTATATAAAACTTGATGTATTAATTGTTAATTGTTTTAAGTTTATGTTAATTGTTAATGGAGATCCATGATAAAATCATGCAAATTTATCATGGATTGATATTAGATATTAAATCTTGTTAATTTGTTAAAAGGATTTGGTTTAAATATGATCAAGATTTGCATAATTTTAAATATTTTCTTAATCGTAAGATCCCCTGATTTCAAGAATCGAGGAAGACCCTCAATTATTGAATTAATGTGCTCTAAAATTAGTTAAAAGATTTATGTTGCTATAAGGTGTATATTTGTAAAATGTCTTACGTAATCGATTTTGTTGATGGATGTGGCCGGAATGTTATAGGACAAATGAGCCTTATATGAATATGTGCATGTTTTAATTATTAGATAATGAGATCATATTTTAATTATCATAGCCTTAATAGTTAAGTGTGTTATAAATAATGTTATTTAGTTTAGTGAGTTTATATGTTTATTTTAAGTTCTTTACATGTGAGAAAATAAAAGGGTTTTTTGGAAAACAAACATAAACATGCTAATGATATCGAAATAAGATTATTATAAAATTATCTAATGCTAAAAGTCAAAGTGATCCGTCTTATCATCCAATATAAAGCTTCCACGACTAGACTAGCATTTAAAGATTTGTAATATAATTCTTTAAAATTTAAATTTTTAATTTTTATCAATATGTAATTTGCAAAAGTACTAATATATTGCAAGGAAAAGGTTCGGGGAACTCAACCAGACTTCGGTCATGTAAGATACCATTACCCTATAATACCTGACTAGTTTTAGTTTCCTTACCTGTATACTATTTATGAAGTAGCTAATGGTCCTAGGGTTTGCATGATTTTTTAACATTCTTTAAATCTTTTACCTCACCCCCCTCCCGCCCGATAAAAAGCAAATCTTTATATTTAAAGATACGTTGAATCGTCAATTTTAAGGTCTCACTATTTATGTATAAGATACGATGATAATAGGTGATACCGTAATAAATAACTTAATTGAGTAAAAGTTTTTATTAAAATCAATGATACGAAGATGTATGCATGCTTCTTCGTACATGTTTGACACGTCAAATAAAATACCCTTTTTCAACTAAGTTGTTGCCATCCAATTTGTAAAAACACTTGTAGATTGCTCTTTACTATGCGTGAGACGTGTGTAGATTTGCAATCGCAAGGTAATTATACGCTTTTCCGTGAGACGGTGAGTGTTACATAATTACTGTTTTTGATTGGACGACTTAGCGTTGTTGTGGTTAGACCTGTTAACACGCGGCATAGATGGGATGAAACATGCTTACTAGATATTATTGTAATAAAGTAAGTCCCATATGGTTTAGGAATTGCAATAGTTGTGAATTATCAATCGTTGATTACCTTTTGAATACACCATCACTAGCAGATCAACTGATGTGGTGGGGGTATGTCAAGTTGGGTCCTAACCTTAGGAAATTAATTGTTTATTTAAATAAACATGGGTAATTAATTTTCTTCAAGGAGTATATACGAAAATAACTAATTCCTTGAACCTTTATATGTTTGTAAATGGCACTACCTGTCTAAAACATAAACCATTCGGCTTTCAGGTCGATGTTTGAAATTTTTGGAAACAATTTCAATGACTAGTTTCGTCAACTTAAGATGGTCTTGAGAGTTGAAAGAAAATTGTTTGTCATTTAACAGCCTAATTCCCCTGCTCCACCTACCGATTCTGAGTACTTGCGCAGTGGAATGCGGTATATGATTCATAATGAGGTGGCTTGTCTTATGCTCGGAAGTATGACTCCTGAACTTTAAAGACAATTTTAAAATTCCTCACGTTATGAAATGCTTTAGGAGCTTAAATCCATGTTTGAGAAACAAGCTGGAGTGGAGTGGTTTGACCTGATCCAAACTTTCCATGCTTGCTAACAGGATGAGGGAAAACTAGTTGGCCCATATGTCATTAGATGAAGAATTATGTAGAACTAGAATGTCTTGGTTATGTGCTCCCACAAGAGCTTAGTGTTGGTTTAATCTTGAATGGCCTCACTACAACAAGCATAACATGGGGAATACAGTTGGTGAACTATATGTTATGCTCATTGAGTACGAAAAGGGTTTACCTAAAAAGGCTGAAACACCACAAGTTATGATGATTAAAGGTGGTAAAATCCAGAAATCGAATAAGAAATCGCTTAAAGCTAAAGGTAAGGGTAAAGCTAATGGCAAGGGAAAGGATAAACAAGTTTATATCCCTTAGCCTAAAAACCCTAAGCCTTCTGCTAAAGAGCACCCAGCTAAGGATGACACCTGCCACCACTGCAAGGAGGTGGGTCGTTATAAGAGGAATTGTCCTGCTTACATTGCTGAGTTGTTGAAGAAAAAGAAGCAAGTTGGCTCTGCCAGTTCTTCAGGTATCTTCATAATAGAATTATTTTCTTTCCCTAATAATAACTCATGGGTGTATGACACTGGTTGTGGTACTCACATTTGTATCACAAAACAAGGATTTAGGATTGAAAGGAAGCTGAAACAATGAGCTTTTTTACTTGTACGTGGGCAATGGAGTTCGTAGCCCAAGTAGAAAAGCCAATGGAAAGTTTTTGACTTAGTTTTGTCTAATGGCCTTTGATTTGTTCAAACAATTGTTATAATGCACGAAATTAAACTAATATTTTCATATAAACAATATTACCTACTATAACTAGAGGTGTTGTTCAGTTATCTCGTTTTGGTTGACAATGGATTTGTTCAATGTTTTAACGAATTAAGGAATTTCTTTTCAAAAGAAAGTTGTTCTTTATTTTCATGTTGTTGCCTATGGTATTTATGAATTGATATGCATGATCTTGTACCAAACAATAATTCTATCTATAATATTTGCATAAAGAGTGTCAAACATAACTGGACTCTACTTATCTATGCACTGCCGCCTTGCTCATATAAACAAGAAACGTATTAAACACTCAACAGGATGGCTGTTAAAATCAACGTATGATGAATCGTTTGAAAATGTAAATCTAGTTTTCTCTGGAAAGATGACAAAGAAACCTTTTCCTTATAGTAACGAAAGGGCAAAAGATCTTCTTGGAATAATACATACTGACGTATGTGGTCCACTTAGACATGTGTCAAGACAAGGTGCTAGCTACTTCATTACATTCACTGATGATTATAGTCGTTATGGTTACGTTTATCTTCTTAAACATAAACATAAGGTCTTTGAATGTTCAAAGTGTATAGAATGAAGTGAAAAATCCACTCGGAAGACCATTAAGGCAATACGCTCAGATCGGTGGTAGCGAAATACATAAGCCAGGTAGAGTTTTAAAAGATTAACTAAAAGCTAATGAAATTGTTCAACAACATTACACCTCCATACACACCACGAACATAATAGAGTTCAGAGAGAGAAACCGGCACTTTGTTAGATTGGTTCGATCTATTATGAATCTACAAGACTCTGCCGATTATCCTTTTTGGTATAATGCTCTAAGTTCTTTTACACCCCATAAAATCACAACGCAGCGGAATACCACTTTGGGGTGCTACTTCATAGTATAAAGTACACGTTACAGAAAACGACCTCAAAAGAGACGTTAATGAAATGTCACATTCGATTAAAATTTCAATGAAAATCAGGTCCCACTAATTTCTATTAACAAGATCACAAGTCAAACATGTCATTTTGTATGATTAAGGAAAAATAATTTATCGCATCTGAAGAAAACTGAGTCCTTAGTTTTGTATGATAACCACGCGTCTCGAAAGCACCTAAAGCTCAGCTAGCAAGATAATAACTTGAGAAAATACATGCAAAAACGTCAACAATAATGTTGGTGAATTCATAGGTTTAAGTAAAAACAGTATTGAAATAAATCGAGTAATATTTCAGTAAGAAAAGTAGCGTTACAATATTTAGAAGAATTGTTATCGAAATCCGAGTAGTAATTTAATAAATCAAATATGCCTAGTAGTGGATCACAAGGTATAAGAACCAACCAGCACAGTATTCATATTAAAAATTTCAACAGAATACATTGCAACGAATACAATGTATCAATTCATCTTGCTTGCATTGAGCTCATGACACCGAAACCTTGACGTTAACACATATCATATGCATTCTTGTTTGCCCCCGAAGTAGGTATTATTGCCTTATACCTAAATTCTAAATACAAATTGTCCGTTGACTGGGTGCTCGAAAGGATTCGATTCATACCCCCGGACAGGGCTGTCAAACCCAATAGATCTATTTATTTGTACTAGCGCTCACCCATTATAGGCAATTAACAGTTCATGATGTAGGGGTCTTTGGCAATAGTGACTCATGCAGATAGTTTCATAAGCGGGTCAGGCATACCCTTCAAGCACTTGTGTTCCATTAGAAAAAAACAAAGTATGTGTTCAAAACTCACGGTTTTGTAAATAGACAATCGATGATCTCAAATCATATAGTAAGCACATCAAGCTTTAATAAATTCATGAGTAAACAACCAAGTATCAAACCTTTTAGAAATTCATGTGGTAGGCAAGTAAAAGCATTAGTAATAACTTCAAGTAACGCTTAGTAGTAGTAACCAATAATTTGCTTAAATAAACGAGCATGTTATTCTCACCCGAAAATAGTTGTGAAGAAAACATTAAAAGAGAAATAGGTGGGGCAGTTATGAACTCACCTAGAGTTGCAGAGAGACTAGCAAAAATGCAATAAAACACAGCTACAAACAGAGAATTGAACACTCACCCAAAAGATGCAGCTTAATTTAACGGCATATCCTACTGCATACGATACTTGAATTTGGGTTCCCCCGTTAAATGGTATACGTCAACGCGACACTTTGATAAAGAATGAGGTTTCATTGATGAGGTTTGGTGGTTGGTTAAATAAAATATAATCGAAAAGAATACACCAAGATATGTAGATATTTCCGTATTTATTAACATATGAAAATGAAACAAATAAATAATTCATGTGGCGTGATCATATAATAAAGACAAACAAACAAAAAATTAAGTTCGCAACATATAATACTTTAACACGTATTATTTTAGAGAAACCGTAAGAAAAATGAATCGTAACAATATAATTCGAAACGTTTTCGAAATTCACTTTACTAAATAAATAAAACGTTCTTGCATAAAAATAATCGTACGTTTTAAGGTTACGCATTAGGTAAACAAGGTTTCTAAAGTTGTTACGAAAGAAATGACTTTATTTTCTAGTCAGGAATTTATAAAATAATATATTATAAATTTATATTTTGTTTTCTTAACGGGTTGTAATTAAAATAATTGTCTTTTTTGTAAAAGTATATCTTAAGACTATATATATTTGTCCTTTTTATCGGGTTTCTAAAATATTAGGATTATAGTAAAAATTACTAAGTATAGGAATTTATAGAAATTTCGGCATGACCTAATCGATTATAAAACTTTTCCTATGCATATAATTTCAATATTTTTCCTGCTTTATTCATATCCAAGTTGCAAAAATACGCGCGTTTCAATATACATTAACATAACAAAATAAATAACAATATATAGTAAAACCAAACACAACCTTAAGGGCTGTTAAAGAAACAAACCAAACACACCTAATGGTTATTAAACGCACAACCAAACACGCCCTTATGGGCTGTTAAACCCATAACCAAACACCCTCTAGGGCTGAACCAAACACACCCACTGCTAACCAAGACACTACCATATGCTGTTAAAACAGCGACAAACACCCCTAAATGCTATGTTATCCACAAACCAAACGCCCCTTGTTGGCGTTAAATGCCAAACCAAACACACCCCTTGGGTGTAACTCAGCAAACCAAACGCACTCTACGGCGTTTCTGCCCAAACCAAACGCACCCTAACAGTTGGTAAACCCGGAAACAAACGGCCCATTTGGGCCTGTACAGCCAAACCCACCCTAATCTATGAAAAACAAAACCAAACGCATCCAAATCTGATGATATAACCAACCAAACTCAAAAATGAATGGTGAAGTGTGGTGGTACAAGGCTGTGACAGTGGTGGTGAGGGTTGCGTGCATGCGTCGGTGTGGCAGATCTTGGTGGCTGCCGCTGTTTAGCTATAGGGTGTGATTTGCACGGTTGACATGGTGGGAGGTAGTGGTAATGAGAGTTGCGATTGTGGTGCACCGAAGATAAGGTGGCTGTTGCATGGTGGCGATGATGTTCTAGAAGGAGATGAGAGGTGGTGGTAATGTGGCAAAGTGCGTGGGATGATAAGATGGCGTGAGGGTGGTGGCGAACAATGCCTGACGGAGGCGGATAATGGAGGGGTGCTTCCGTTGACAGGTGCGACGAAGAAGAGACCAGATGGGGTTGGTGAAGTTCGATGAGGGTGGCCGAAGGTAGAGGTGACGAAGAGGTTGAAGAGAAGATAGGTTTGTAGGCCGGAAGATGCTGTGAGGTACGGCGTCCTCGCGAAAAATTTTTCTGGTGGCCGCAAAACTCATTTTAAGGCGCCGTAATATTTTTAGAGAGAAGAGGTGTGTAGAGTGTAGGGTTTTATGGGTTTGTTATTTTATTTTTAAATAAAAAGTAGATTTTATATATATATTAATATATATATATATATAAAATAAATATAGAAGATATAAAATAAAAGTGTAAAGTGTATGATAGATGAGGGTAAATTTTATAAATATTTCCCAGGGACCTAAAGTGTAACTTTCGAGTATTATTTGTAAAATAGTCTTCGGACTCGATTGAAGCACCGCTTACGAATGATTCACCACTCGAAACTTGCGCAATTGTTTTTCAAATAATTTTTTCCCAACACAAACGATATTTACTTGATAATATTCATAATATTTTTTAACACTTATAAAAAATGTCGTATATTTATTTAAGAACAGTTACGTCTCGTCGAAATAAAATAAAAAATAAAAATAAATTTCAACCATATATTCGCGTTATTCACAAACTTTTTCGAATAAAATGATGACGAAAATTTATTAAATATGTTGTTTATTAATAAAACCGTTCAATTAAATATAATTTAATTATTTTCACGTTTCTAAATCTTGCGAGGGCATTTCAGTCACTTTCTGACCTTTTTCGGGCCTTGGTCAAAACTAAAAAGTTGTCCGGAATGTCGTTTTATATCAAATTGCTTTAGAGTCCGAATCGTGAAAACGTGATTTAATGGTTCGTTTTTTTTTGATAAATTCTCTGAATTAAATTATATCCTTTTTCGTTCTCGAATTGAAATAACTGAAAAATAAATTTTCTAAACACAACATGTAATAATAAAAATATGAAATTATTTATTTAAATATGTTCCGAAAATTGACGGTTGTTATAAGTCTGCAACACGCATTCTCAATATGGTTCCAACAAAGAAGGTAGATAAGACACCATATGAATTGTGGTATGGAAAAGTTCCAAAATTGTCTTACTTAAAGGTCTGGGATGTGAGGCGTCTTATGAAGAGAGATACACCGACAAACTCGAACACAAGATCTTTAAGTGTATCTCATAGGATACCCAAAAGGAAATATGGGTTCTATTTCTTCTTCCCACCTGAAAACAAAATATTTGTCTGCGAGTAGCTGAGTTCTTTGAGAAAAAGCTCTACTCAAAGTCATGGGAGAGCCAGGGATCTTTGAAGAAATTCAAGATGAAGATACACCCACCTTCTGAAAATCACTACGAAATTTCTATAGTGGTTGCAGGTATTGAACCACCTCCGAGGAAGATATTTCGATTCGTAGGTCTGAAAGGACACGTCGAGCTCCAAATCGTTTAAGTCTAAATGTAGAAGTGGAGGAACATAGCCTAGGGGGTCATAATGAACCCACTAGCTATAAAGCCGCGATGTTAGATTCTGAATCTAATAAGTGGATCGATGCTATGAATGCAGAAATACAATCCATGATGGACAATATGGTGTGGGTCCTGTCGATCTTTCTCCTGGTTGTAGGACTGTTAGGAGTAAGTTGATTTTTAAGAAAAAGACTGACGTGGATGGTACTGTACACACCTATAAAGCTCGTCTTGTAGCAAAGGGTTATACTCAACTCTACGGGGTTAACTATGAAGAAACGTATCTCACCCGTCGCGGACATTAGAGCTATTAGGGATTCTCTAATCATAGCGGCATACATAGATTTATGAGACCAAGGCAAATGATATAAAAACACCTCTAAATGGTTGTCTTTCTTTCCCCCATTTTCCTCTTGATGAAACATTTATATGTGCAACCTGAAGGTTTGTTGATCCTAATCCACTAGAAAGGTATGCAAGCTACAAAGATCTATTTATGGTCTTAAGCAAGAATCAAAAGGCTAGAATAAAAGATTTGATGAGGAAATCAAAAGGTTTAGATTTGCTCAAAATCTTTATGAGCCATGTGTATATCAAAAGGCTAGTGGGAGTAAAGTTACATTCCTCATCTTATATGTTGATGACATAATAGTCATGGGTAATCACATTCCAAGTTTACAAAGTGTAAAGAATTATCTTGGAAAGTGTTTTTCTATGAAAGATTTAGGGGAAGCGGCATTTATTCTTGGAATCAAAATCTATAGAGATAGATCGAAGCGATTAATTAGACTTGGTCAAAATGCTTACATGGATAAGATCTTAAAGAGATATAAAATGGATAATTCCAAACGTGGTCGTATCCCCATGCAAGAAAGACTTGACTTAAATAAAACACAAGGTGCTTCAAAACCTAAAGAGGTGAAGCGCATGCAAAATGTACCTTATGCTTAGGCTGTGGGATCCATTATGTATGTTGTAAGATGCACTAGACCTGATGTTGCATTTGCTACCAGCTGGTTTCAACAGAATCCTGGTGAATGTCACTGGACTGCTGTGAAAAATATTCTTAAGTATTTAAAAAATACTAAAAATGTTTATATTAATATGGTGGAAATCCTAAAGCTGAACTTAGAGTTGAATGCTATTGCAATGCTGGATTTGAGACCAAAAGATATAGATGATATGAAATCTCTACAGAATCCGTTAACGCAATTGACAGAAGCGTAAAGCCTAGGAACGCTCAAGTCAAGTACAAAACTGAAAGCCTGCAATATAAGCGAATTACAAGCTGCTACAAAGCAGAGAATGTGAAGCTTGAATTTGGGAATAGAAGTTTATGGCAGGGCTATTGGTAATAGTGATAGGTTCCTTGTATCTGGATCAATAAAAGCCATGAGCAAGAACAATACATAACTTAGAATCATCCAAATCAACTATGTGAGAGACACTGACTAGGAAATCAAGTTAAATGCGGAATCTAACACAGAATTAAGAAGAACAATCATACTAATTTGCTATTGAAATTATATTAAGCTTCAATGCTATCATTCGATATATAATTACAACTCTATGCCCTAGGGGTTCCTTTTATACACCAAGGAAAACCCTAGAAGGCTTTCCAAAACGTGTGAAGGATAATGCCTATCAATTTCTAAGCATATCTCCTAAAATAACTCAAGATAACTATTCCATCATTCTGTCAACATACACACTTACCTACTAAATCAAAAAAAAAACTAGACCAATACTAACTATACGTACTAGCCACTCTACCAGTAACTAACTATAGAACTGCCAGACTTAACTTCGTACGTCCAGACATAACTAAGTACTGCCAGAACTAACTAATACTACTAACTAACTGTTATACTACCAGTATTAAGTCTTTTACAATATATTTCCCAACAATCCTCCCCTAACTTGATCTTCACTTGTGAACTTCAAGTTTCTTCAAGTGTCTTCCATTTGAGCATCCTGAGGATGTTGTAAATAAAAATCTTCAAATTATTCTTGAGCTGCAATTCTTTAAATTATCTCTTTTTGATCTTTGTTGTCCTAATTCTTCAAAAACTTTTCAGCAACCCTTCATATCAACAATCAAATCATATAGTTTTAGACTATTCTCATCACTTCCAGGTGTGTTCTCCTTTAGAGGTGAAATCCATTGAAACTTAAATGGAGTTGATGTCTCTTTACCATTAGCATTTACTCTGGAGTAGCCAGTCCTTGGTGCCACCAGAAAGGTGCATGTCCATGGGTCGACTGAAAACATTTCAACTTCATAGTACATGAAACATAGGGAGTTTGAATACCATATGTTTTTGGCAAACCATTATAGCCATAAACGATTTATAAGCCTTACCTGTAGCCGTTTGCTTTTTTCCCCATGGGCTAGTTCAATCCTTTGGCACCTAGAAGACGGTAAATTCCTTGGTGGATTGATTACCAACAACTCTATGTACATGAAACTTGGTGATTTGATGAACCAACCAATTTTTGGTAAAGTGTCAACCACCTAATATTTGATTTTGCAATTTGTCATTACCAAAGCCATAACCTCAGGACTAGTTAATGGTTTTTCCACAGCCTTTACCACAAACCATAAACTTATGGGCTAGCCAACTCTTTACTAACCAGATATGGTGAGTTGATAACCATACAATTTTTAGCAAATTGTCAGCCATTAACGGATTTCAGAAGTCTTTACCAAAGCCGTTTGCTCTTGGACTAGCCAGTCCTTATGTCTGTTAGACATGGTGGACTGATAACCATTTGTTGTGTTAGTGCATAGAACCTCCACCAAGTGTTGTTCTTCTCATCTCCATCCTAGAGTTCTAACTCATCAACCTTCACTACTTCCTAATACCAGCTTGCTTTTCCATCATTTTCAACATTTTGTAGCAATCCTCATCTGGTTTTCCTCCTTGAAGTTTCTTATCTAGCATAGCTTTGCATATCTCAGCAGATAAAGGATATTTTCTTTCAATTAACATATATATATCCATTGACTCCAAGTTCAAACAATGTACTCTACAGGTATCATAATATCTCCAACTTATGATCCTTTGCTGACCTAATACACTCCAAATAGGATCTGTACTAAGGGGTTCCTCAAACATATTCTTTAAATATTCCCAAAGTACCTTCTCTAGCTCATCCTCTGGTCCATCCATACCATATCTATTCATGACAATCCTATATAACTCAGTAAGATCATCTCTAGATATATCCTTCAGCATAGCACCAAAATTTATGTACACTATATCAGTTCCATCTTCCCTAATTATTTGGTACACACCTTTTTCTCCTTGCTTGATGATCTTATAGGTAGCTATACTAGGTGATTTCATAGCTACAGGAACAGGATTAACAGGAATTTTAGTACCTGAAACAGAATCATCTTGTTCACTAACTTCATCTGAATCTTCAGAATCATCCTTATCAAGATCTGTATGCAATCCTTTCCTTGCCATCTGTTTTCTCCTCTTTCCAGACTTCTTGGTTGGCTCATCATCTTTTGCTTCATCACTCTTTAGTCTTTTTGAAGTCTTTGTTTGGAGTTCTTCACCAAATCTTTTCAAACTATCTTTAGTGGCTTCAAAGTTTATTGGTGCAAAAGATTCAACCTGTTTCACCAGCTTATCAAATTCTTCTTTAACTTCTTCAAAACTTAAATTCTTCAGCTGAGATAACTTCCATGTCCCCTGATTCTTCAAATAATTCATCATATATGTTCTCAGCTGTGATTGGGTCATGGGCTTATTTCTTTTAGCTCTTGCTCTTTCCTCTGCAAAATATTTCTTCCTTTGATTTACTAGATCAACCATCTTCTTTGCAAAATCTTCTCCTTGTAAGTCACTTCCTAGCATACTCTTTGACAACTCTGCATTAGCTTCAATCTTTGCTCTAATTAAATCCCAATCTTCATCTGTGTAATGCTGAGCTTCAAATTGAACTTGAGCTCTTCTTTTCTTTTGTTGCTCACTTAATTCTTCTTCTTCTGCAAGTCTTTGTGCTAGGAGAGAATCCAAGTGTACTTGTTTAGCCTCCTCTTCTTTTTGTAAAGTATCCAATCTGATTGCTTCAGCAAGGCTAGCTTCCTCCTGTAGAATTTGTTCCTTAGACTTCTTAGGAGCTTCTTCAATGATCATAGGAGCTTTTCCTTCTCTTTGGCCTTTATCAGGGGAAGGAATAGACCTTTTAGTACTGCCAGTACTAACTTGTTCACTAACAGTACTAACTTTAATACTGCCAGTATTAACTTCTTCCTGGAAATCCAAGCTAGTGGCAACCTTCTTTCCCTTAGACTCTTTCCTTCTCTTATACCTTCTTCCCTTATCAATTGATTTTGGCTTTTGAGAAGCAACCCTGGAGAGAGTTTTAGCTGCTTCTAATGTGGTAGGGCTTATATCTTCCACTTGTTCCTCCCCTGAAGCATTGACAGTAGTCTTAGAAGGAGTAACCAGCCCTTGTACCAAAGAAACTAGAGGATCATCTTGACTTTTTCTCCCCTGAGCCTCAGGTTCTTCCTCTTCAGAGTCTGATAAAACCACATTTCTCCTTTTTAAAATCTGTTCCAGCTTCTTCACCTTCTTGACCAACTTCACAATAGCACTCCCCATTGTCAGCTTGGTTTGTTTGAGATCCGTTTCCTGACTATCAATTTTTGACATCAACCGAGGAACTACTTGAAGCAAATCATCCACAATCATCTGTCCTTGGGCCTGTTCTTGTGGGGGTGAGAAGTATTGGTGGGCAGGAGATGGCTCCTCAAAGGTGTGCCCAATTGGTTCAGGGGTCAGTTTCAGGGATAGGTGTAGGTGTAGATGCAGGGATAGGTGTAGTTATAGGTGGTGGAGATTGTACTGGTGGTAAGGATGTAGATGGTACTGGAATTGTGGATGATGATGGTTGAGATGGAGCCACATCAGGTGTGTTGACAGGCCTTTGGGTTTATTAGTAGCACAAGTAGCATAGCAGGAAAAAAGGTCTTGTGCACTCTAAAACCCTTTTTCATATTCCCAAAAATCTTTTTGGTTTTGGTCACAGCCAGATAAGGGTGTTTGTTTTCCGTTTGAATATCCAAAATCAGTTACAGAAAACGAGGATACATCAAAAACTTTGTTTTGCTTTTCAAGTTTGCCACCATGCCATCAAAGATTAGTTTTGAAAAATTTTTAAACTCTGCCAGTTGGAAGACAATCAATGCAGGTGCTATATTGCTACCAAATTGATCCCATCCACCACTTTTAGAGCTTATACAGTGCAAAATATGGTGGACTAAAAATCTCCATTGGGGTGTGAAAAAGCTTTTCCAAAAGGTAAAAGATCTATCAGTAGGATACCCCATATTCCCCATTCCCTCAAAAATCTCATTGTTGGCAACTATTGTACTTCCTGAAGCATCTTTCTAAGGTTGAAGGCTTAGTTCAATGATGCTCAGTGATTGTATACACAATGGTATCAATAGTTGCTTGTAATTCTAGAGTCCCATCAGCAAGAGTGTTGGCAGTAGCAGTCTGCCAAAACTGTTTGACTAGGGAATCATAGATAGTAGGATTGTAGTTAGTGCATACCTAGGTTGGAACCTCTCTTAGTAAATCCAAAATCTCTGAATACCCGCCCTACTTGTTCATCATGGCTTTGCGGCACAAGAACCCTCACTTGATTGTGTTTGTCGCAGTTTTTAATGGAGCCATTATCGAAAGTAGTAATAAAAAGGTAGAGACTTGAACTGAAATTCTTGACTGGGGTTAGGTACGAGTGAGATTGTGGATGCTGGTTGGCAGGACAACCTAAACGGGACCTAAAAAACCTAAATTATCAAAATTAAGTCCTAAATTGATCTTTTTGGTTTTTATAAGTCTTAATTGAATAAAAGTTAGAAAATAGAAAACTAGACCAAAAACGGAAAAGATTTAAGCTTAAAAACATGAACGGGATTCAATCCCGTTCTTTAAAAAACCAAGTTTTGCAATTTAAACTCTACGAAAGCAAATCTAATTTTCCTATTTTCTAAATATTAAAAGAAAATTTTCTAAAAAAGAATTATATTTTTTTGACTTTTTTTTAAATTTTGTATGAATTAAAAACGATTTTAATGAAATTAAATGTTTAAAAATACTAAACAATTTAATAAAAATCTGAAAAAAATAGCAAAAGTAGCTTGAACAATGTAGAATCTAAGAAAAATAAGTTGGGAAAAACAGCTTATCAAATAAGCTGAGAAATAGCCAAAAACAGCTTATCAAATAAGCTATGAAATAAGCCAAAAATGACTAATAAGCCAAACTGGCTAAAACGAATATAAAAGATTGATTGTGCAAAGATAAACCGAAAAAGTCCCAAGGGCGAGTTGGTAGAGAGTGTGTGTATAAAACGTTTGGTTGTGGGGTTGAGGTCCCAGGTTCGAGCCTTGCTCACCCGGGGCTTCCCCTACTCCCAAATGTTTTTGCAAATTTTATTTTTTTCACAACTTTTTATAAAAGCAACAAATAAACAATTTTTACAAAAGCACTTTTTTATTAAAGCTCAAAATAAGCACACTAATAAGCAATGAAAGACAAAAATGCTTTTTACTCTTAAGGGCTTAAAATGTTAATTGTTTAGGCTTTTTTACACTATTAAGCTAAAAGAAGGGCTAATAAGCTGAAAATAACTAAAAAGCTATACCTAATAAGCATAAATAAACAAAAATAAGCAAAGAGTTTAAACTAAATTAAGCTAAAAAGGACAATAATCTTAAAAAGCTATAACACTTAAATTTTTTAAAGCTAAACTACAAATAGGCTTGAATAAGCTCAAAACTAAAGGAAATAAGCTAAAATGGGCTTAATCTAACTTAATAAGCTTAATGGAACATAAAATAAGCAAATTTAATAAGACTGATAAGTAAAAAGGCCAAGAGGGACTTTTCTAGCTTAAAAATAAGCTAGCAAAAGGATCCTTTTGGCTTTGTGGCATGTATCACTAAAAAGATTGGCCAAAAAGCTACAAAAAGCAACAATGAAAAGCAGTTTGAAATTCAGATAAGCACTTAAATAGCTTCATGAAAAGGGTATCTCACACAGATTCAACACTTGGACAAATTTTTGCAACTTTTGTAATCTTAACAAAACACCAATTTTGAGCTTAAAAATAAGCAAACAAACAGATCCTTATGACTATATAACCTACAAACAGATAAAGCTTTGACCTCAAAGAGCTTATATCAACAATCAAAAGAGGGTTTGAAATTCAGAATAAGCCAGAATAAGCAAGTGAAAAAGCATTTTCTTCTTTTTTCAACATTTAGCAAATTTTTGACAGTTTTGACAAAAACACAAAAATCACAATTGCTGGCTATTAGACTTGATTCTAAACTTGTTTTAACACATGCATTAACACAAAAAACATCACAAAACAACAATAAGCAAAAGCACAATCAAATAAGCAAATGCAATGAGCTATAAGCTAACAGTTTCAAACCATAATCTCTAAAAACCTTAAAAATGAGATTTACTACTTAAAAACTTTAACAAACTGATTTTTAAGACTAATTTAAGCTAAACTAAACTGACTCAAGTATCAAAATGCAATTTTTGACCCATTTTGACCTATTTTGTGTACTGTCCCAAACACCTTTTAAGTTTTTTTATTTCTAATCTTTTAAAAGCTGGTATTTTCAAAGATATAAGCACAAGTATTAATAAAAAACAAATAACAACTAGCATATTGAAAACATAAATAAGCACAATCCAATCAAAAATAAGCACTACAATAAGCAAATAATCAATAAGCAGTTTTAAGGCAATAAAGACAGTTTTGCATAAAAACTTAAATAAAAGACATATAAGCATTGAACAAAGACAATAAGCATAAAACTAACATAGGCAAGCATAAATAAGTAAATAAAAACAGAAAATAAGCAAGAATAAGTAGTTGAATAGTAAATAAGTTAAAAATCTAAAAGTGAAACTTACAAGAGTCCAAGCTTTTTCTTATGAATTTTAAAACCCAAAACAACTTATCACAATCCTATAGCTTATCCACATAAGAACTAACCCATGGCCATCTAAAATACACCATGCTTCATGAGATCTTCTTTATATTTTTTGGTATTTTTTTTAGATTTTTATGATTAAAACAATAAATAAAAGTGATAAAACAGTAAAATAAGGTTTGATTCAAGAAACAAAAAGCTTAGTGAAGCTCTTAGGTGAGATCCATAAGCTGTTTCATAGCTTTTCAAAGCTTAACAGGTTTTATAAAATGATCAAACACAGAAACTTAAAACACAAACCTCAAACTTTTTTCATTAACTTTAAAACTTTTACAAAGGAAAGGAAATACAAAGCATAAATTCTAAAAACTTAAGTAAATTATATGAAAGAGAGAGAGAGAGAGAGAGAGAAGAAGAGAGAAGAGAGAGAGAGAGAGAGAGAGAGAGGAGAGAAGAGAGAGAGATAGAGAGAAGTCCTTCAAGGGATAACCCCATTTATTAATAGCTGGATAGATGCTTCTAAGTCTTTACTTGCTTCTTGTGTGATAGGAATTGAGGAAAAAGCTTCAATCTTGGCCTTCTATTCTCACTTGTGCTTCTTTAAATCCATCACAACCCTTGATTGTGTCCACGCAATCATTCCCCAATGATTGCCTTGGATTGCCAACGTGTCAGAGCCCAAAGACGTCATCCCTTAGCATCATTCATGCTCTAAAGGGGGTTTTTCAGTGGGTTTAACCATGGGTAAGATAATATTTGAGGTGGGAGTTGAATAGTAACCAATGGAAGGTAGAGCGGGAAAATGGGATTGTATCTGTTTGTTTGATTGGTGCAGGGTAGAGGTTTAGTGGGTTGGCAAACTTAGTTCCCTCAACTTAATATAAGTTATTCACACTTAGTCCTTGAGTTTTGCATATTTATGGGGCCCTTTTGTTATAGAGTTGTTTTCACCGGTTAGTCCTTTTAAAGGACTAACGGGTTAATCCTAAAAGGTAGGGAAAACGAGAGTTTAAAAGGGTGATGGTGTGGGCTAGTTGTTGGGACGGTATCGTTTAAAAGGACTTGGGCCATTAAGAAGTGCTTACGGCTTATAAAGATATAATGGGTTGACCAGAGACCACTAGGGGTATGGTGGGCCCACTTTGGCAATTTAGGATTTGATGCTCTTTCCAATGCCAACATCCGAGGTTGACTTTGACTTGACTTATTGTTAGACTTTGACTTTTGAGACTTCTCACGTCTTTCCGTTCTCGTACTCGTTTGTCGTTTGGCTCGATTTTTGTCCTTTTTCTTGGATATCCATTACATTTATAATACAAATGCAAAACATACTATACAAAGTATTTTGGTACGTTTTTAGTCTTTTAAGTCTGTTTTTAGTAGTCAAAGGTATGTATAATTAAACACATACTAAAATCCCCCATACTAAGATATTATCGTGTCCTCACGAAATGCCATAAGTAAGCACTTAGAAAACTAAAAATCTCGATCCCCCTCGACTAATTACCTCGAAAAGTAGCTAAGTGTTCATCGAGGGGAATTAAAGAATCAATAGCTTCGAAAAGTCCTATTTTTACCATTTTTAAATGTATACACTTATTCTTACACATATTTTTGCATTTTTCCTTTTTCTCATTCATTTTTTTAGCAACTAACTAGAATATTCCGACTTTTGTTATTTTCATAACCGTTAGGGATCATAGAACAAGATGCATTTCGATCCGAAAATGCCCCAAAAAGGATAAATTCATCGTCCCTAACTTTTCACTCGCTCCAAACCAAGCTTAAACGAAATCACCGTTAAATATCAGTTAAGATGCTAACACTACTCATATTTGCAACTTGTGAACTTTTCACTCCGATAATTATTATATCTTAGGTGAATGTGCTATTTTGAATTTCAACCATGGATCAACGTTTTGCAAAATTCTATGTTTCACGTTCCACCCGAGAAATAATGAGTTGAAGCAGACATCCCATGGAGCGACTTTCAATCACGGCACAACCCAACCTTACGGCTAAGAGACTAGGCTTTTGACCACCCCCACATAGACTAGTATCGGACTCACGGACCTTAGGTTTACAAAAACTCTTAGGTATTCCCGGTTACACATAGCTAATTTAAAAACCTTAAAATTGAAATAGTCAAATGTATTAAAAGCATATTTAAATTTAACAAAAAGAGATCTATTTATTAATTAACACTTAATATTTAAACATAACATGATACAATTGTAACCCTCGACCTTTTAGAAGGCTACAACATCGGTTGTGAGCCGGCAAGATGCAGCAAACTTTTATCAGTCTCGGATTTTTATTCTTACTATGGGCTTTCTTTAGAAGGCTGTAACATCGGTTGTGAGCCGGCAAGATACAGCAAACTTTTGTCAGCCCACAATTTATATTTATTATTTTTTTTTCATTATATATATATATTTTTTTAACGATATAGAGAAGACTTCTTTTTGAAAAATTTTCAAGTTATAAGTTTGAACTAAGACACATTTTTTTTTATAACTACAAAAAATTTTTGATTTAATTTAACTCTAAAAATAGCAACTGTATTATAAGTCCGGTTCAGAGCTAATGGAGAAGAAGCCACAAATGACATACATGAGCTCTTAAGATTTCCAACTAATCCTTGTTTAGCATCCAACTCATACTTAACTCTATCATTTTTCGTTCTTCGCGAAGTTTAGCGAACGCTTAGCCTAAACGTTAAGGAACAAGCTAGAGCTCAAAATTGTGACAAAATACTTATTTTATTTTTGAAATTTATTCTCACTCTACCCAGCAGGAATGTCAAAATTGTGACAAAACACTTATTTTATTTTTGAAATTTTTTAATTTTTTTAATTTTTTTGAAATTTTGGTGGTAAAAATAGGATTACGTGAAAACAACGACTGCAGGAACAATCAAATTGATAGATCCCCCATAATAGAATTAAACATTGTCCTAAATGTTTTAAGGAATGCTCTCTAAGTAAATCCTAAGTCGTTATTAAGTATGCTTAAAGATAAGCGTTAGTCGATTAGATTAGGATATTGGATTTCCCAAATAAAGCTGAGAATTTGAAGCTCTTGTGATCGAAGGAAAAAACCACGAGCACGAGAGGCTTCAAAAATCCAGGACAATCCTGGACAATCACAAAAACACAAGCAAACGAGAATGGAAAGAGGCACACCTCCTCACAACAAAAAACACTTATTCATTACTACATAATATAACTACGGATAAGCATGGGCTGCCTCCCATGAAGCGCTTGTTTAGGGTCACTAAGCTTGACCCAATCCACAAATTTATTTGTCCTTGGGGAAGGTTTAGAGATCCGGGACAACCATTTGTGGTACGTCCCCTCCAAAGTAGTGCTTAATTCTATGACCGTTCACCTTGAAGTTTGGCCTAGAGTTTTGAGATAACTCAACGGTGCCATATGGAAAGACATGGGTAATGGTGAACGGTCCAGACCAACAGGATTTTAACTTGCCCGAGAACATATTTAATCGAGAGTTAAAGAGGAGGACTTGATCACCGATGTTGAAAACGCGGTTTTTGATCTTTGAGTCATGGATCCTCTTTGTTTTCTCTTTATAGATCAAAGAGTTCTCATAGGCATGATCACGAAGTTCATTTAGTTCATTGAGTTGAACTTTACGGTGATCACCCGCTGTCTCAAGGTCAAAGAATTGGCATGCATCAAAGCCTAGTAGGCTTGTGCTGCGAGCTCTATCTAGATGACATGCCTTTCTGTACATGAGCTTGTATAGGGTACACCCGATGGGTGTTTTGTAAGCTGTACGGAAGGTCCAGAGTGCATCATCTAGTTTATCCGACCAAGAGGCATAATTTTCGCCTATGGTCCTTTCAAGAATTCATTTCAAGCCACGATTGGATACCTCAACTTGCCCACTTGTTTGTGGGTGATACGTGGTGGAAAGATGGTGAGTGACTTCATATTTAAGCATGACCTTTGCAAACTGGTCATTGTAAAAATGGGTTCTACGATCACTTATGATAGCACGAGGGGAACCGAATCGGGCGAAGAGAGATTTAAGAAATTTGCAAACAACTCGGGCGTCGTTGGTGGGGAGCGCTTTCACTTCAACCCATTTTGACAAATAGTCGACCGCCATGAGTATATATTTATTCCTCTGAAGACGGAATGGGCCCATGAAATCGATGCCCCCCACACGTCAAAAGATTATGTAAACCCTTGGATGGAATTTTGGGCATTTCATCACGCTACGAAATTTTCCTTGACGCGACAAGTGTTTCACATTGGGTACCATCTGGCATCTCGGTAAATCGTGTCCAATAAACCCTGAGTCAAAACCTTTTTGGTCGTTAGGAAGTTGGCACCGTAATGTCCCCTATGGCAAGCTGTGAGGATGTCAATAGCTTCTTGGCATGCAACACACCGCCGAATCATTTGATCTGCACATATTTTGAACAAATAAGGGTTGTCCTAAAAGTAGTGTTTAACATCCTTGAAAAACTTATTCTTTTGTTGGGACGACATCCCTTTAACAATGAAATTCCCCGCGTGGTAATTTTGCATCATCGCAAACCAAGGGTACTTGATCACATGAAATGCTACCATATTAAGTTCCTCGATAGGAAACGTTTTCATTTACCTCTTTTGATCGAACACATTTCATAAGGATTTTCTAATCGGAAAGATGATTACGGCCAGAGATATCTCGCTCCTTTTGTGTCAATTACTTTGAATGTGAACTCTTGAAGGAGGAAAGCCCATCGGAGCAATATCGCCTTGGAATCTTTTTAGCAAAGAGATATTTTAGGGCGAAGTGATCCGTATACACTATGCTTTTGTTTAAGATGATGTAAGACCAGAATTTTTTGAAGGCATACACCACGGCTAACATTCCTTTCTCCGTTGTGGTGTAATGCGATTCCGCCTCGTTTTATTGTTTATACTACATATGTCTAGCCTAAAGTGTTTTTCATGACGTTGCCCCAAGACTGCACCTATGGCAAAGTCGCTTGCATCACACATAAGCGCAAAGGGTAAGTCCCAGTCCGGGGCAATCAAGATTGGAGCTTCGGTAAGTTTTTTCTTTAATGTTTCAAAAGCTTGAATACATTCATTGGAGAAGATGAATAGAGTATTTTTATCAAGAAGATGTAAGTCTTGTTGGGAAAATTTGAGAAAAATCCCATAAAGAACCGTCGTAGAAACCGCAAACCGAGAAAAACTTGAACACCCTTGATGGGTGTGGGATGAGGTAACTTATGCAATTACATCAACTTGGGCTTTATCAACCGTCAATCCCATTTTTTGGAAATCTTATGCCAAGGACAATGCCTTCCTTTACCATGAAATGACTCTTTTTCCCAATTTAGCCAAAGATTGGTGTCTCGAACCTTTGAAACACTTGTCTACAACGAGAGAGGCAATTTCGGCATGAATCCCAAAGACCAAAAAGTCGATCCGAGGAAGACTTCCATCAATATTAGCTCATATTATGAAAGGTAGCCATATACACCTTGGAACGTGCCTGGTGCAATGCATAAGCCAAAAGCATGCGACGGTAGGCGAACGTAACGTAAGGAGACGTAAATGTTTGTCTTTTCTTGATCATGAGTCAATGGGAATTTGAAAGTAACCCCAAAAACCATCAAGAAAAACAATATGTACACGTTTCCCGCTAATCACTCAAGTATTCTGATCCATAAACATAGGTTGTTTGGTTTTTGTATTTTTTGTTGGGGGGAAAGTGGTCTTTACGGGTGGCTTCATTTAACTTTCGGTAGTCAATGCATACACGTCATCCCATAACCAATTGATTACGAATTAACTCATTTTCATCATTTTCAACAACGGTAAAACCATCTTTTTTGGGTACTCAATATACGGGGCTTACCCAAGGACTATCCGAGATCGGGTAAATTAATATGGCGTCAAGAAGTTTTTTAACCTCCTTTTTGATGACATCGTGGATTTTTGGATTCACCCATCTTTGGTGTTGAACCGCCGGTTTATAGTCCTCTTCCATAAGAATCTTGTGAGTATAAAATTTTGGGTTAATACCCTTGATGTTAGAGAGTTTCTAAGCGATGGCTCGCTTGTGTGACTTCAAAACCTTTATGAGAGCGGCTTTTTCCTCGACACTCAAGTCTTTAGCAATTATGACGGGCAACTTGTCGTCACCTTCCAAAAATGTGTATTCGAGATGAGGAGGTAAGTCCTTAAGTTCGACCTCGGGAGGTTCATCAATTGAAAATTTATCAGTTTTAGCTTCACAAACTTTAAGTTCTTTTTGAATTTCGGGCAAATAATTTCCTTGAGTGGGAGGGGGTAATGATGGATCATCATTGAGAAATGCTTCAAGAAGAAGAATATCCCCTTTCGGGTCATAATAAGAGTCATCAACTTCCGGTGAAGTTGGATCATCTTCAAGACAAGGAAAGCGTCGACTTCCTCGAGGAGAAAATCACTATCCCTGACGGGAAAGTGAGAGATCGAGAAGAGGTAGAAACGATCGGGTCCATCAATAAGGAGTGGGATACCACCGCGACTCATATCGGAGAACTGAGAACTTCATGAAAATCCCCTCACAATTCATTTCAATGACTGTCAATTCGTGTCGCCAGTTCATATCATCTATTAGAGGAGTATCTCGAAGTTTGATCAAGATTGAATGTTACGGCTTCTTTTCCAACACGAAGAGTTAATTTACCTTCGTAAACATCAATCAAAGCACGTCCGGTCTTTAATAAGGATCTCCCAAGAACTAGGGGAACTCGGGGATCGGCATCAAAGTCTATGACTACAAAGTCGGCTAGAAATTGGAACTTTCCTACTTTTACGTCGACATCTTCGGCGATACCGATCGGGTGGGGGATCGAACGGTCCGCTAGTTCAAGAGTCATACAAGTAGGAGTGAGCTCCGGAAGAGAAAGCTTTTTCCACACGGATAATGGCATGAGATTAATGCTAGCGCTAAGATCGGCCAAGGCTAAGCACTCATCCATTCCTGGAAAATCACACGGTATGAGAAATTTGCCGAGGTCTCCAAGTTTTTCGGGTAACTTGTTGAGGATAACTGCCGAACAATGCTCATTTAAAGGTGTTCTAGCCATTTCACTTAATTTTTCTTTGTTTCCAATTAAAGCTTTAAGAGTCGAGGCAAATTTTAGCATAAGAATCAAAGCATCCGTGAGGCTAATTTCGAAACTCAAATCTTTAAAGATTTTGTAGAATTTCTTAATTTGGTCATTAGCTTTTTCACGGCGCCTTTCATCATTACGTCTCGAAGGATACAGAATTGACGGATTCGGGTTAGGCATCGAAGCATTTTCGGGAGCAACAACGGGCTTAAAATTTGATACATGAGGTTGAACTTGGACAACCGGAGGTTAGACGTCTTTGGTACTTCCATTATTAGTAAGAGGCACCGTGTCCTTTGTCACCTCGGTTTCACGTTCCACTACTTTAGGAAGAGAAGAAGAAGTAGTAGGAATCGTGGGTCCTTGATAAGCAACACCGCTTCGGGTGGTAATACCCATCAATCTACCTTCGTTTTAGTAATGCGAATTACTAGGTCGAGAATCCCAGCCTGAAGTAGAAGCTGGTATTAGAATACACAAACTTGGAAGCATGTCGTTAATTGGTTCCTTTAGATTTTTGCAAGTTTGTGATTATGATTTTGCATATTCTTATAACTGCATCATTAGCTTTACTAGTTTTGAAAACATCCTTTTGACACGCCTTGAGTTTGCGAGGCGGGGGGCCCCATTTTTTTTTTGTAGGTAGAGCTTGGTGAACCGGGGGTTGACTAATTGGTGGTCGGTAAATTTGGCCTTGGTTGTAATTATTCCCCGGTTTTGGTTGTAACGGTTTTGATTATTTCCTTGGTTTTGTTGAACGGGAGGAAAACCAGGAGGTCGAATTTGATTTGCAATCGGGGCTCGGTAAACCGTATTTCCTTGATTGAAATTAGCTGCGTGAGCTTTTGTGAAACCATATTCTTGAAAAATGTCATGAAAACGTTCCCATCGTGTGGCGGATAATTTCGGTCCGAATAGTACCACAGCAAGTTACACCAACTTTTCTCGACCGCTTTGACGGGAGTGGGAGTTAGAATATGGTTTTTCTTATCGAGAAGTAAATCTTTCACCATATCTTTAAGTTCGGCAACATCAGGAGAAATACCGGGGGTGGAAGAGCTCGAACTCACTTTGGCAACAACCAGGTTGTTACCTGAATTACGAACTTTGGATTTGCTCTCGATGATTCTTAGGCAATCTCGGGGCATTTTATCCAAAAAGTTACCACCCGCGGCGGAATTCAACGAATCTTGATCATTAGAGTTCAAAGCATTATAGAAAGTATCGAGTTGATGTAATTCCGAAAATCTATGATGTGGGCATGCTCGAAGAAGATCATTGAATCGGTCCCATGCCTCATAAAAAGTTTCATCAAATCCTTGTTGAAATCTCGTGATTTTATTTCAAAGATTTGTTGTTTTGGAAGGATGGAAGAATTTGTTGATGAATTTTGAAACAAGATCATCACATGTGAGAATCGATCGAGGGGGTTCTTTTTCAAGTCAAATCCGGGTGGCACCCTCGAGGGAAAATAGGAAAAGCATAAGCTTAATCAATGTACTCGGGACGTTCGGGAACTTCATCGTAGAAGTGATATGTAAGTCCTTGGTCTTGGATCTATATAGCCTTTATAAGACAATAGTTAACTTGAATAAATCCAAATCAACTATGTGAGAGACATTGACAATGAATATCAAGTGTTAATGCGGAATCTTAACACAATAATTAAGAAGAACAATAATACTAATTTTGCTATTGATTTCTATTAAGCTTCAATGCTTCTATTACATATCTAAAACTCTATGCCGTAGGGTTCCTTTTATACACCAAGGAAAACCCTAGCAGGCTTTACAAAACGTGTGAAAGGATAATGCATATCCTTTCCTAAGGTATCTCCTAAGATATCTCTAAGATAACTATTACTATTCTGTTAAATAAACATACTTAACTAAATACGACCAATACTAACTATAGTACTGCCACTCTACCAGTACTAACTTTAGTACTGCCAGACTTAACTTAGTACTGCCAGTATTAACTTAGGCTTACCAGAACTAACTAATACTACCAGACTTAACTGTTATACTACCAATATTAAGTCTATTACAATCTATTTCCCAACAATCCTCCCCTAACTTGATCTTCACTTGTGAACTTCAAGTTTCTTCAAATGTCTTCAATTTGAGCTTCCTGAGGATGTTGTAAATAAAACTCTTCAAACTTAGTCTTGATCTACAATTCTTCAAATCATCTCTTTTTAATCTCTGCATCAACTATTCTTTAAAGCTTTTCAGCATCCCTTCATATCAGCAACATTGACTATATGTACATCAAATCATATGATTTCAGACTATTCTCATCACTTCTAGGTGTGTTAACTCCTGTGAGAGGTGAATCATTGAAACTTGAAATGAATTTGGTGTCTCTTTACCAATTAGCCATTTACTCTGGAGTAGTCAGTCCTTTGGCCATCAGAAAGGTACATGTCCATGGTCGACTAAAAACCATTTCAACTTTCAGTACATGAAACATTGGTGAGTTGAGTACCATATGGTTTTTGGTAAACCATTATAACCATAAACAGATTTTATATGCCTTTACTTGTAGCCGTTTGCTCAGGGCTAGTCAATCCTTTGGCACCTAGAAAAGGTAAATTCCATGGTGGATTGATGACCATGTACCTTAGTTCATGAAAACTTGGTGAGTTGATGTACCATTCACTTTTTGGTAAAGTGTCAACCATCTAATATGGATTTGCAATTTGTCTTTACGATGAGCCATAACCTCATGGACTAGTTATGGTTTTTCCACATCCTTTACCACAAACCATAAACTTGTGGGCTAGCCAACTCTTTACTAACCAGATATGGTGAGTTGATAACCATACAATTTTTGGCAAATTGTCAGCCATTAACGGATTTGAGAAGTCTTTACCAAGAGCCGTTTGCTCCTGGACTAGCCAGTCCTTATGTTTGTTAGACATGGTGGACTGATAACCATTTGTTATGTTAGTGCATAGCACCTCCACCAAGTGTTCTCCTCATCTCTATTACTTCCTAATGCCAGCTTGCTTCTCCATCAATTTCAACAGTTTGTAGCAATCCTCATCTGGTTTTCCTCCTTGAAGCTTTTTATCTAGCATAGCCTTACATACCTCAGCAGTTAAAGGATATTTTCTTTCAGTCAACATATAAATATCTGATGACTCTAAGTTTAAGCAATGTACTCTGCATGTAGTATAATATCTCTAACTTATAATCCTTTGTTGACCTAATTAACTCCAAATAGGATCTGTACTAAGGGGTTCCTCAAACATATTCTTTAAATATCCCTAAAGTACCTTCTCAAGCTCATCCTTTGGTCCATTCACACCATATCTATTCATAACAATCCTATATAATTCAGTAAAATCATCCCTAGTAATGTCCTTCAGCATAGCTCCAAAATTTATGTACACTATATTAGTTCCATCTTCCCTAACAATTTGGTACACACCTTTCTCTCCTTGCTTGATGATCTTATAAGTAGCTATACTTGGGGGTTTTATAGCCAAAGGAACAGGATTAATAGGAATATTTGTACCTGAAATAGGATCATCATCTTTACTATCTTCAGATTCATCCTCATCAGTTTTGTCAGAATGTAATCCTTTCCTAGCTATCTGTTTCCTCCTCTTTCCAGTCTTCTTGGTAGACTCATCATCTTTTGCTTCATCACTCTTTAGTCTTTTTGAAGTCTTTGTTTGAAGTTCTTCACCAAAACTTTTCAGACTGTCTTTTGTAGCTTCAAAGTTTATAGGTGCAAAAGATTCAACCTGCTTCACCAGCTTATCAAAATTTTCTTTCACTTCTTCAAAACTTAAATTCTTCAGCTGAGATAGCTTACAAGTCCCCTGATTCTTCAAGTAATTCATCATATATGTTCTCAGCTGTGATTGGGTCATGGGCTTATTTCTTTTGGCTCTTGCTCTTTCTTCTGCAAAATGTTTCTTTCTTTGATTTACTAGTTCAACCATCTTCTTTGCAAAGTCTTCTCCTTGTAAGTCCACTTCTAGCACACTCTTTTGACAATCTGCATTAGTTTCAATCTTTTGCTCCTAATTTAGTATCACCAATCTTCATCTGTGTAATGCTGAGCTTCAAATTGAACTTGAGCTCTTCTTTTCTTTTGTTGCTCATTTAATTCTTCTTCTTCTGCAATTCTTTGTGCTAAGAGAGAATCCAAGTATACTAGTTTATCCTCTTCTTCTTTCTCTAAAGTATCCAATCTGATAGCTTCAGCTAGACTAGCTTCCTCCTGTAGAATTTGTTCCTTAGTCTTCTTAGGAGCTTCTTCAATGATCATAGGAGCTTTTCCTTCTCTTTGGCCTTTATCAGGGGAAGGAATAGACTTGTTAATATTGTCAGTACTAACTTGCCCACTAACAGTACTAACTTTAATACTGCCAGTATTAACTCCTTCAGCAGTATTAACTCCTTCAGCACCAGTACTAACTTCTTCTTGAAAATTTAAGCTACTGATAACCTTCTTTCCCTTTGTCTCTTTCCTTCTCTTATACATTCTTCCCTTATCTATTGACTTTGGCTTTTGAGAAGCAACCCTGGAGAGAGTTTTAGCTGCTTCTAATGTATTAGGGCTTATGTCTTTAACTTGTTCCTCCCCTGAAGTGTTGACAGTAGTCTTAGAAGGAGTAACCAGCCCTTGTACCAAAGAAACTAGAGGATCATCTTGACTTTTCCTCCCCTAAGCCTCAGATTCTTCCTCTTTAGAGTCTGATAAGACTACATTTTCCTCTTCAAAATACCTTCCAGCTTCTTCACCTTCTTGACTAACTTCACAATAGCACTCCTCATTGTCAGCTTGGTTTGCTTAAGATCCTTTTCCAGACTATCAACTCTTGTCATTAATTGAGGAACTAATTGAAGCTAATCATCCACAGACAACTGTTCTTGGGCATGCTCTTGTGGGGGTGAGAAGTGTTGGTGTGCAGGAGATGGTTCCTCAAAAGTGTGCTCCATAGGTTTAGGGTTAGTTTCAGGGATAGGTGTAGGTGTAGATGCAGGGATAGGAGCAGGTATAGGTGGTGGAGATCGTACTGGTGGTGAAGATGGAGATGGTACTGGAATTATGGAGGATGATGGTTGAGATTGAGCCACATCAGGATGTTCTTGACCTGCATTTGGATTAGTAGTAGCAACAAGTAGCATAGCAGGCAACAAAGGTCTTGGTACCCCTCTAAAACCCCTTTTTATATTCCCAAAAATCTTTTTGTTCAAGGTCACAGCTAGATAAGGGTGTTTGTTTTCCGTTTGAATTTCCAAAATTAGTTGCAGAAAACGAGGATACATCAAAAACTTTGATTTGCTTTTTAAGTTTGCGACCATGCCATTAAAAAATAGTTTTGAAAAATTATAAACTCTGCCAGTGGAAAGACAAATCAAAGCAGTAGCAATATTGCTACCAAATTGATCCTATCCACCACTTTTAGAGCTTATACAATGCAAAAGATGGTGGACTAAAAATCTCTATTGGGGTGTGAAAAAGCTTTTCCAAAAGGTAAAAGATCCGTCTGTAGGATACCCCATACGTCCCATCCCCTCAAAAATCTCATTGTTTGGCAACATTGTAATCCCTGAAGTATCTGCTAATTGAAGCTTATTCCTAATAGATGCCTCAGTGATTGTATATATAATGGTATCAATAGTTTCCTGTAATTCTAGAGTCCCATCAGCAAGAGGGTTGGCAGTAGCAGTCTGCCAAAACTATTTAACTAGGGAATCATAGATAGTAGGATTAGTAGTTAAAGCATACCTGAGGTTGAAACCTCTTAGAAAATCCACTATCTCTGCAAACCCTGCACTTTCATCAGGCTTGCGCAAGAACCCCACTTGATTGTGTTTGTCGCAGTATTTTAATTGAGCCTTGAATCGAAAGTAGATATAAAAGGTAGTGACTTAAACTAAAAAGTTACTGGGTTTAGGTACGAGTGAGGTTGTAGATGCTGGTAGCAGGACAATTGACTATATTCTTTATAAAAATAAATAAGATTTTTACTTTGCGAAAAGGAGATAGCAATAAACAGATAAGTAATGCAAGATGAATCAAACATTTATCTATATAGGAATCTTTCTCTGGTACGACAATAGCGCCGTAAAAATCTGTAACGGTAACATTTAAACAGTGTTTAAGCAGAGAAAGTCAATTTTCCTGCAACCAGCACTAACAATAACCTACAAGTATTAAAATTTACACTACCAGACTTAACTTTGGTCAACTAGAATTAATTATGATACAACCCGAATTAACTCTTTTTCAACCAAAATTAAGTTTTTACCAAAGACCTTATCACACCTGTCTTACATCTGCAAATACATGCTATTCCTGCAAGAATTAGACTAAAACAAAGAAAAACATGCTGCAAGAGTTTGTATAGACAGAATTAACTTAAACTAACTACCCGAATTAATACTACTAACTACCAGAATTAATACTACTAACTACCAGAATTAATACTATTAACTACCAGTATTAATATTACTTAAGCCAGATTTTAGTTAAACTAACTACCAAAAGTATACACACTATACAATTTAGCCTCCCCTTAAATGTAGCTATGAGTTTACCATCCCAATACTAACCACTAAGTAATTAAACCGTGGTCCAGCAAAAGGTTTAGTCAATAGGTCAGGTACATTTAAGTCTATGTGAATTTTCTCCATACTAATGAGCTTCTTCTCATAACAATCTTTTATAAAATGGTGGCGTATCTCTATGTGCTTTGTCTTGTAATTATACACTGGGTTCTTCACAATGCAGATTGTGCTTTCATTGTCAATGTGGATTTTGGTATTCATGAAATTGAAACCATAGTCCAGTAGTTGATTTTGAACCCACAATACTTGTCCACAGCAATTTACAGCAGCTACATATTCAACTTCAATTGTAGAAGTAGCCACTATGGTCTGTTTCTTGCATTGCCATGAGATAAGTCTTTGTCCAAGAAATTGACAACCACCTGTTGTGGATTTCCTATCATGGTTGGACCCACCATAATCACTGTCAGAGAATGCTTCCAGGTCAAAAGGTGATTATCTAGGATACCATAAGCCCAAATGTGGTGTGCCCTTAAGGTACTTAAAGATTCTCTTCACAGCATTGAGATGTGAAGTCTTGGGAGTGACCTAAAAATGAGAACAAACACATACTCCATACATTATATCGGGCCTAGAGGCAGTTAAATACATGAGGGAACCTATCATGGATCTGTACAAGTGTACATCCACATCAATAGCTTCCTCATCCTTTGTCAGAGCCACCTTGGTCTCCATGGGTGTTATTGCAGCTTTCACATTTACAAGATCAAATTTCTTGAGTATCTCAGCTACATACTTGTCCTGAGATATGAAGATTCCTCCCTTGTTCTGTTTGACTTGTAGACCTAAGAAAAATGTGAGTTCACCCATGGAACTCATCTGAAATCTGCTTTTCATCAAGGCTTCAAACTCATCACACCAAGACTTGTTGGTAGAACCAAAAATGATATCATCAACATACACTTGAACCAGCATGATATCCTTCTTGTCCCTTTTAATAAATAAAGTCTTGTCAATTGTGCCCCTCTTGTATCCATGCTTCTCTAGGAATGTTGATAAAGTAGCATACCAAGCTCTAGGAGCTTGATGCAGTCCATACAAAGCTTTGACCACCTTATAAACCTTCTTAGGATGATCAGGATCAACAAAACCAGGAGGTTGTGAGACATAAACCTCTTCATCTATAGTGCCATACAGAAAGGCACTTTTTACATCCATTTGGTATACTATGAACCCCATAAATGAGGCAAAGGCTAAAAATAACCTGATAGCTTCTATTCTTGCCACAGGAGCAAAAACCTCATCATAGTCAATTCCTTCTTCTTGTGTGTACCCTTGGGCCACCAATCTTGCCTTATTCCTCACAACCACACCTCTTTCATCTCTTTTATTTCTGTAGACCCACTTGGTACCAATCACCTTCATTCCATGAGGTAGATCTACAAGAACCCATACTTGTTGTAGCTTGAACTGTAACAGTTCTTCTTGCATGGCTTGAACCCAACTGTCATCTTGTAGAGCTTCAGCAATCTTTTTAGGTTCCTCCTGAGATAGAAAACAGGCAAACAAACAATGCTGTTGATCTTTGTGATTGTTTCTTTGCTGCTTTTGAATATGACTGAGAAGAGCATGAGCTCCTGATTTTGTCTGCACTTTGCTTCTAGTTTGCACAACTGACTTAGGATCACTAAGTATTTGACTTTTTGGGTGAATATTATAAATCTTAAGTGTAGGAGTAGGAGTGACTTAAATTTATATAGGAAGACTATTGAAGTCAGTTATCACACCCTCCTCATCATAAGATGCCTCATCAAAAATTCCTGTCTCAGACTTGTGAAAGATTTCGAGCTCTGGCATAGGTGAATCATCAAGATCAAGCCTACCAGTATTAACTGTCTGACTACCAGTATTAACTGAAGGAGTACTGATAGAGTTGTTTTCAGGTACTGTCCCTAAATGCTTTAGGGCAATTTCTTCCAACTCTCTTCTAAAAGCTTGAATCTTAGGATTATCTTCTAAAGTGTCAGTAGAGGAATCCTTCTTCTCTTTTTGAGGTTCTGTCAAGGTCTCCTCTTTCTTTGAATTTGTGGAAGATGTCCTTGATTCAACTTTTTCTTCAGTAATCTTTACAGCTGAAGGCACAACAATAAGCTCTACTTCCTTATCTTTTTCCTCAGAAGCATTTGAATTTGTTGTTTGTGAAGTACCTGCATTGTTAGTTACCTCTGAAGTACCTGCATGTGGGTTAGCTTGATTCTCCAAAGAGACAGGTATATAATTCATAGAATCAGTAAGATAGTCAATATCAAACATCCATCTATACCCTACTCCTTTGACATTAGGTTTATCTTCAAGAAAATTAACATGCAGATTTACTTCTACTCTTTTGGTTACTAAATTATAAACCCTATAGGCTTTGCTATTTAGTGAGTAACCAACCAAGAATCCTTCATCAGATTTTCCATCAAACTTGCCAAGCACACTAAGAGTATCTAAAATGGTAACATGACACCCAAAAGGTCTTATGTAGCTAATAATTGGTTTGTGGCCAAATAAAAGCTCATATGGAGTTTTGTTTTGAGGTTTAGTCACTCTTACCCTATTGAAAATATAGCAAGCAGTACTAACTGCTTCTGCCCAAAAAGTGGTTGGTAAGAGTGAATCTGCTAGCATAGTTCTAGCAGCCTCAATTAGGGTCCTGTTCATTCTTTCAGCAACTCTATTCTGTTGTGGAGTTCTGGCATTGCTATACTCTTGTTTTATTCCCTTGTTTCCACAAAATTCAAGCATATCTCTATTCTTAAATTCAGTGTCATTATCTGATCTAATGATTTTAACCCTATGACTAAGCTGGTTTTCAATCTGCCTAATAAAGGTCTGAAGAATGCCACTAGTTTCATCCTTAGAGGCCAAAAAGAATACCCAACTAAATCTGGTACAATCATCAGTAATTACAAGGCAATAACTTGCATGATTAATGCTTTTTACAGAAGTAGGACCAAAAAGATCCATATGCAAGGTGTGTAATGGCTCAGTGATTAATCTTTCTAATTTGGCCTTGCAGGAGGCCCTGTGTTGTTTACCTTTATGGCAGGCAACACATGTATGGTCATTTTTGAAAACCTTGGAAGGTAGACCTCTGACAAGGTTTCCCTTCACAAGTTTGTTTAGGTTTTTAAAATTGATATGACCTAACCTTCTATGCCATAATTTAGATTCATCAGATGTGGCTTTAGCAATCAAACAGGCAAAACCTTTTGCAGGAGTAGGTGTCTTCATATCAAAACTGTACATATTGTGATGTCTAGGGACCTTTAGAAGTATCTGATTTTCATCAGGCATCTTAAAGTCAGAAGACACAACAAGACATTCAGTTTCAGTAAAAAGAACCTTGTGCTGCTTATCACATATTTGTGATATTGAGAAAAGGTTAAAATGCCCTAATTCTTTTACAAAAGACACACTATCAAAATCTAAATTACCAACTCTTATTTTTCCTTTACCAGATATGTAGCCTTTGCTACCTCCAAAGGTAACAGATCCCCCATTGAATTCTTCAAAATCCTCCAGTTGATCCTTGTTACCTGTCATGTGCCCTGAGCATCCACTATCAAATATACCTCTATCTACCATGTTCTTCAGTGGATGATCCTGCACATGAAAAAGAGAAATTAGTTTCTCTTAGGGACCCAGGCCTTTACAGGCTTGGGTCTGCCTTGTGGACCTTTAGCATTCACAGTTCTAATAAAAGTTGGTCCACTGTCACAATTGGAGTTTGGTTTAGAGTTCCTCCAATTATAACCTGCTGAGGTCTTAACAGCAGATCCCCAATTTCCCTTTACAGCATGAGAATGAGACATTTGTGCTGTATTTTTTGCAAAGGGTCTTCTTACAGATGAATGTGATTTAGAAAAATGCCTTCTTTGATTAAATTGATTCACCTGTGGTCTTTTAGGGCTAAAGCTGTTTGAGGTCTTTACAGGTACTGGCTGTCTAGATCTAACAGTATTAATATTTGAACTACCAGTATTAACTCTAGGCCTAACAGGATTAACATTTGTTCTACCAGTATTAATATTAGGCCTAACAGAATTAATGTTTGTCCTACCAGTATTAACTTGTACTGATCTAGGAACAAATTGATTAGCATGATTAACCCTGTTTGCATTAGTCCATACTGGTTTTGACACCCCATTACCAGTATTAAAAACCCTTTGTTTCTTAAACTCAGCCTCTCTTGCCATTTTCTTTTCATAATAGTCACAATCTTTGATTAAGTGACTTAGACTACCACAAACAAAACATTTCTTCTTTGTGAAAGAGTAACCTTCCCCTAGTTCTCTTTCCATCATAGCATTCCAATTCTTCCTGTTAACTTTAGGTGTTGCTTGATCTTTGATTGTTTGTCTAGGAGTTTTTATGTGTGAAACACAACTAGGTTCAATCTCTTTTGTTTTTGGATCAGACACACCTTTTTCATTTGTTGTTACAGGTGTAGACACATACACTTCTGGAGGTACACTTGAAATCTCAGATTCTGATCACAGAATTTTCAGAGAAGTTTCCAGGAAGATCCTTGCACTGTCATTAGATTGAACAGTAGATATTCACTGGATCCTATCAACTGATACATTGGGTCAAGCTCTTGAGGTCCCTTTTTAACCATAAACATATAAAGACACATCAATTTCTCCTTTGTGGTGAGGAGTAAATCCTCCACTTAAGGGATGTGGAACACCTTTAAAATCATTAGTTTTTATAAATCTACTGTATAAAGGTTTACCAACTGAATCCTCTTTTGAGCAATTAAAAACAGAGAAATTCATTTCTTTCTCATAACTTAGAACCTCATTGTTTGATTGTATTTCATACCCTAAGCCAAGTTTATTATTTGAATGAACTCGATGCAGACGAATTAATCTCCAAAGATTCTTGGAAGAGTCTTCCATGAATCTAAGTTTTCATTTCTGCAATTGTTCCCTTTTTCTTTTACAGCTTTCATTCCTATTCTCTTATATTTTTTAAGCTTTTCATCTTTTTCATATAATTCATTTTCCTAAAATGTAAGCTGTTCATTTAGAGATAATTGCTGCTTTTAAAAAGTAACAATTTGTGCTTCTAATTTCTTAACAGCTTGATTATAGGCAAGAATTTTTGCTTCTTGTTCACCTAACTGATTAGTTTGTTCATCACACAGGGTTTTAAGTTTATTATATGAATCAATGCAAGTTTTAGAACATAATGATACCTTAGTATTTGAGCTGATTGCCATGAGTGCATGATTTGTCTCTTCTTCCTCTACTGTATGTTCTCCCCAATTGACAACACCATCATCCATAGTCAGCAAACAGTTCTGATTTTGCTCTTTCTTTCTAGCTTCTTGATCTTGATAAAAGTAGTCTCTCTTCTTTCCATCATTTGTCCCCTTGGATGGGCATTCTCTAGCAAAATGACCAGTGTTGTGACATTTGAAATATTCAATCTTCTTTTTGTCAAAACCAACAGGTTTGTTTCCATCAATCCGGACTCTCCTTCCAGTCTTTTTGTAGAACTTCTTCATTCGAATAGCAATCATTGTTATCTGCCAGTTTATGTCCATCTCTTCAATGTCTATATCATCAATCTGTTCTGGGTCTTCATGGAGCAAGTCCAAATCTTCAGATTGTTTGACAAAGAGTGAATAAATAACTTCATCAACAAAACCAACAAGAACTTCTCTTTCTTGAAAATTGTTTGAAGAAGTAGGAGTACAAGTACTGTAGGCACCAGTATGACCAGATTTAACCTTGTTAGTGTTGCTCTTGTTGTGTGAAACAAAAGCAACGTTTTGAGCACTTATAGATGATTTTAAGGTACTTGTGGGTTCTTGCTCAAAAACTCTAAGGTTATTATACAAGTCATCAATGGACAAAGTATCAACATCTGGTTTGGTTCTCATTGTCATTGCCAGATTTGACCAAGCTGGGGGCAAAGATCTGAGAAACTTGTGATTTGCATCCTCAGTTGATACTTCAGCACCATGGGCTTCCAACTGTGAGAGAAGTTGTTGGAACCTGTCATAACCCTTTTCTAACCCTTCTGAACTTGATATAGTAAATGCTTCAAACTGTTGTTTTAAAACAGCTTTCTGCATCTTCTTTGAATTTGCATTACCACCAAACCTAGTCCTTATGGCTTCCCAAATTTCTTTTGCATCGTCCATTCCATGAAATCTTCTCAGATGTTCCTTGGGAATGGCCATAAGTAAGATGGTTCTTGCCTTCCTTTCCTTTTCAACAGCATGAATTTCTGCAGCAGATACTGGTGGAAGTATTCTAACAACACCATCTTTTCCAGTTGAGATTCTCTTCTTTGAATTTCCATTCTGAATTACCTTCCAAACATCATTATCAATATATTCAAGGTAATGCTCCATCTCCATAGCCCATATATCATACTCCTCCTTCTTCAGAATTGGGAGTTTGATATTTGAGATAGTGGTTGTTGTAGGAATGAGTTGTTGTTGTTGTTGTTTTGGTTTATTGGTTGCAGTACCATTGTCTGATGCATCTTCATGGTATGATGCTTCATCATCACTAAGATGTTGAGAGAAATCATCATTAGCAGGTTGAGACATTTTTCTAGATCTGAAAGTGATTGTTTGTGTTCTTGTGATTCTTCTTACTCAGAGTCCCTCTAGAGGCTCTGATACCACTTGTAGGTCCAAAGTCTTGGATCTGTTTAGCCTTTTGTAGGACAATAGCTAACTTGAATAAATCCAAATCAACTATATGAGAGACAATAACTATGAATACTATGTGCTAATGCGGAATCTTAACACAAGTACTAAGAAGAACACAATGTAAAACTTTGCTATTTTCTATTGATTTCTATTAGGGTTCTATCTATCAAACACTATGCCGTAGGGTTCCTTTTATACACCAAGGAAACCCTAATGGGCTTTACAAACGTGTGAAAGGATAATGTCCTTTCCTAAGATATCTCTAAGATAACTATTAAGATAACTATTCTGTTACGAACAGGGACTTAACTAGGACAATGCAGTACTAATATAGTACTGCAGACTTAACTTAGTATGGCTGATTATCTATGTCTACCAGACTAATCTATAATACAGACTTAAAGTGCTATTTTACAATTATTCCTAACAGTACCTAAGTTAGGATTGAAAGAGTGATTAAGAAAGTTAGTTTTGCCATAGAATAATGTATCAAGGAATCACTAATGTCTTAAAAACTCACATCTAAACACTTTAGGATCTAATTTATCATGTATTCATCGTCTTTAATTCTCTTGCAGTTTGTACAACTCCTCTATTATTGTTGATCGGGATGCATAAAAGCACATGACGGGCAATCTATCACTGCTGTGCAATTTTGTTGAAAAATATTTGGGTACCGTTCGTTTTGGCAATGATCAATTTGCTCCAATTCTTGGTTATGGAGATTTGGTTCAAGGAAATATTATGATCAACAGGGTTTACTACGTCGAAGGTCTCAATCATAATCTTTTCTCGGTTGGTCAATTCTGTGATGCGGATTTTAAATTTAAATTTATATTATATTTAATTGGAGGTTGCATTTCGGAAATCTACGTGTTTCATTAGAGATCTTCAGGGAAACGATTTACTCACCGGTAATCGTGGATCTGATCTCTATACAATTTCTCTTCAAGAAACAACTTCATCAACTCTAATCTGTCTCATGGCTAAAGCTCACCAACTAACATGGTTATGGCATCGAAGACTTTTCATCTCAACTTCGACTACATACTTGCTTTCAAAGAAAGATGTTGTGATTGGTTTTACCAAACTGAAGTATGTCAAGGATCAACTATGTTCCTCTTGTGAAGTGAGTAAAGCAAAATGAAGTTCATTCAAGTCAAAGACTGTTCCAAGTTCAAAAGGACGGTTAAATTTGCTTCATATGGACTTATGTGGTCACTTCGGTGTTGCTGCATAAATAGAAGAAATATATTCTGGTTAATTGTCCGATGATTACTAGATATACTTGGACACTCTTTCTACGTTCCAAGGATGAAACACTAAAAGTTTTAAAAGACTTCTCATGATGATACAAAGAAATCTTCAAGCCCCTGTAATTTCTGTTCGCACTGACAGAGGCACTGAGTTCTTAAACAAGACACTTAATGCATTCTTTAAAGAAGAAGGAATTGAGCATCAAACTTCTACACCTTGAACACTGAATGGAATGCATTGTTCGAAGACGAAACCGCACTTCGTTAAGCTGCTCGAACGATGGTTTTCAGCTTCTAAATTCCTTTATTCTTTTGGGCTGAAGCAATTGCAACCGCATGCTATACTCAAAACAGATCAATCATCATCCCAACTCATGAGAAAACGGCATATCATATCATTAATGATAGAAAACCCTTAATCAAACACCTTCACATCTTTGGTTGCATTTGTTACCTAAAACTAGAGATTGGTGAGAACTTGATAAGAGTGAAGAAACGGGGATCGTGCATTTTGGTGGATAATCCACTCAGTCAAAGGGATTATGTGTCTAAACAGAGACAAGGTTGGTAGTTAAATCCATACATCTTAGATTTGATGAGATCAAAGAGATGTCTGAGACGTCTATTGATAATAACACTTCAGGCCTCGTTCCCCAACGACAAAAGGCGTCAGATTATGACAACCTGACCCGACACCAGATACGAATGTTTCTCTTTCAACAGATACAACCGTTCCTACAACAGGAGTTGATCTTCTTTGGTCCTTTGTAGATGAATTTTCAATGATGGTACTTCTCGTTCAACAGTTCTTTTCTCCCACGATAATTTACTCAAACAGACACACTACCTTCAACGGGAATACTCACCATACATCAGAACCGACAAATACTCCAACAAATGTTCAATGTTGGAGGAAAACATCGATAATCAGCAGAATTTACCATCCTTTCTGTAATCGGTTACTAGAAAATGCTGAGTCTTCCACACGCCAATATTGGAACTTCAAATATGCATACCTATTCAATCACGTAGATGCCGAATACCGATGGTCAAAAGATCACACGTTAACTCAAGTTCGTGGCACTCCATCAAAGCACACCCCCCCCCCCATGCAAACAAGATTTGACAAACTGACAAACCGATCCTGATTGTGTATGTTCGCATCACGTGTCTGCTGAACCGAAAAACATTAAGGAGGTAATGGCTAATTCTGCATGGATAGAAGCAAATGCAGGAAGACCTTCATCAGTTTGACAGACTACAAGTCTGGGAATCTTGAACAAACCTTTTAGCAAGAACGTTAATCAAGTAAAGTGTTATGGAAAAAAACAAAAAGGATGAAGACAAACTGTAATTCACAACAAAGCATGACTTGTAGGAAAGGGTTATACTCAGGAAGAGGGTATTGATTTCGAAGAATCATTTACTCCAGTTGCTCGCTTGGAGGCTGTAAGGATTTTTGTCGCATAAGTGAACACAAGTTCTTTCAATTTATCGATGGACGTGAAAACGGCATTTCTAATTGTCCATTGAAGGAGGGGTTTATGTTGCCAACCAGAAGATGCGTTGATCCTGTTCATCCAGACAAAGTTTATCATCTAAGGAAAGCTCTATATGGATTAAAACAAGCTCCGAGAGCCTGGTATGATGAACTCTCAAAATTCTGATTTCCAAAGGTTTTACTAAAGGTATCATTGACCCGACCCTATTCACGATAAAATACGGGGTGGCCATTATCTAGTGCAGATTTACGTTGATGACAGTATTATTGGTTCACAAACCCTAATTTTCAAAATGTTTTGAGAAATTAATGCACGGTAGATTGAGATGTTTTAATGGGGGGAAATGAAATTCTTTTTAGGACTTCAGACTCACCAATCCCCCGCGGTATTTTTATCAATTAGGCATATATACTTTAGGAGATTCTAAAAAATCATGTTATGGAAAAAGGAACAAAGCATTGGTACCCCAATGGCTATGAAATAAATTAATGCAAGACTTGAGTGGTGGAACCCGTAGACAAATGCTACGTAGCAAAATCGGTCACTCATGTATCTGACATCTAGTGACCAGACATGTGCAAAGCTGTATGTTATTGTGCAAAGTTATTCAAGCAAGGTCAAGAAAGCGCGAGAAATGATGTCGAACGAGCTTTTAGTGTTGTACAAGGACGCTGGGGAATTATACAACAACCGGCCCTTGCTTACACCGTCAACAAGATACGAAGAGTCATGTATACTTACATCATATTGCATAACATGATTTTAAAAGATCACACTAGTACAAATCTGGGATTTCGTCACACATGCTGTTTTTTGAACAGCCACACAGTTAGATATTTATGTGACTAAATTTACCAGAATAAAATAAACAGCCACACTTGAACTCATTTTGTGTGATCATTTCGGAATTTCATTGTCACACATTTGAATATTTATGTGACTAGAGGTAAGTGGTAATTTTTTGTTCATTAATTAGTCACTTATAATTTGGGACGTGTGACAGATACAAATAAGTTTAAAACATTAGTCACACTATATATATACATATGTGACAAATATATGTCACACAATTGAACAATGTGACCAAAATCCATATATGGTCACATGAAGTAATTGTGTATGTGGCTAAATCATATAGTCAAGTTTGTCACACATTATTT
>BQNB010034336.1:0-51677 GCA_026074375.1 Tanacetum coccineum
CATTCTGAAAGTTGTTATTTATGTTATTTATGAGATGCTATAGTTCTTTGTCGTGGCAACAGGAGGCTTAAGGGTTCCCCCCCTGATTGAGCAACAATATGGAACCACATCATAGAAGTCAGAACAAGGACCTCAAACTTCTTCAAGCTTCCATGTTGTTGGTAGGTTTGTACAGCTTCTTGAAATACTTAGCAAGGAGTGCCAAGTTCTTTTGCATATCCTTATCCCTCCGAGCTTGTTCTTTTGCATGTATGATGGTGCATTCGATCTTTGAGGTTTTGGTGCCTGATAGTAGTTATCTGAATATGGTTGAGCAGCCGCAATAAGACTCCATGGATTCTCCATCTCGAGAAGTAAACTTCCCAAATTCCCAGAATAGATTGGTCTTTACATCTTGTACGTTCAACGATTCCCCTTGTTGTAGCCTTTCAATGGCTGTCCACATCTCCTTAGCTGTGTTACATGCATCAACAGTTGAGTAAATTTCATCCCCAATACCAGTCAGAATCAAGAAAATAGCTTCCTTTTCAGCTTGAAAGTAAAGTTTGTTCTCTGCTGTCATGTTGTGTATTGTCTCTACTTCTTCATGTGCAGCTACTGGTAGAATGTTCTCTGCTGCTTCAACTGCTGCAATGAGTACGTTCGTAGGCATATATGGACCGTCAAAGATGCACTTCCTCAGATATTCACCATTCGATTTAGTGTCAAGGTATCGTAGAAAACGCGAATGCCACTGAGAATATCTCCCTGGTCCAAGCATCGGTGGACGCTCTTTTGAACCAGCTGCCATTATATTGTTATGCATTTGGCTATCTGTGGAGGATGTGTTAACTGGAGTAGACATGATGAATGAATAGTTATGAATTATGAAGTGTGAAAGATTTTGTTGGATCTTAAGTGGATATTGTGATTGAAGTTGTGGTTTTGTAAGCAATTCACGTTCACGGGATTTTACACGTCTATGATTAAAACCGATAAATGAATTAACGGGATTTTACAGAATCAATAGAAAACCGTGAATGATTTGATGCGGAATCAGCGGCCAAAAATTCCAGAAAAAACTGAAAAATGTCAATAAATCATAGAAAACAAGCTTTTTGGGCCTCGAAAAATCCTTAACCTGCCAAAGGGTGGTTACAGCGTGATCCGTCTCGTTTTTCTCTTCGATTTGAGAGGTCACGGGCCTAAAACGGACTTACGGATCAAAAGTTATGGCTGTTTTACTGAAACCCTTTTCGTCACACGAAATTTCAAAAAAAAATTCGTTCGGTCCAAAAAAAATTTTGCTCGTTCGATCCTTGATAAATTTTCGCTCGTTGGCTATATAAAAAATGACATATTACTCAACTTTTTCCGTAAAAAAGTGTCGCTAAAAAGAGTGTAATGCTCTGGATATCACTAAATCGTGGGCGTATTGTCTCAGTTTTTTTTTTTTTTTTTTTAAAATCAAACCGCTGCTAGTGTAAGCAAACCGCCGTATAATAGAATAATCAAACCGCTGCTTCCTTTGACAATTCGCCGTGTATTTAAAATAAATAAACCGCTGCCTAGTCTGACTAACTCGCTGTTTGGTAACTCGCCGTTTAACAACTCGCCGTTTAGCAACTCGCCGTTTAGCAACTCGCCGCCTAACTTTTTATAGTAACTCGCCTCCTAAGCAAACCGCCACCTGGTTTCAACAACTCGCCGTGTAATATTTTATTAATATAAAACACAACTCGCCACTGTGGTCAACAAACCGCCGTTGACTATTTCCTTAAATCGTGGATCTTGTCCCTATGCTTCCAAACCGCCGGCTAGAGATATAATTAAATAAGCAACTCTCCACCAAGAACACTAGGACGATTTGAGCAAAATAATCACCATTTGAGGTTTTTATCCACGAATCTAAGCTAAACCATGTGTTACTAAGTGAGTATAACAAGATTAAACACACACTAACACTTGTTTCTTTGTAAATCTTCCAATATGAAGCAACTCTCCACGAAGAACACCAACCTTTTAAAGCTTATTTTTCGAACTTGGAGCTTGTATAACACACGAAATTGATACAACCTAGCCTCTTTGATGTGTAGAACAAGAGAAGATCAAGATTAACAAACCATTAGACCCAAATTTTTTTTTTGAGCCGTGGGTATTTTTCACAAAATAAGCCACGAATTTGATCTTGTTTAGCCACACGAATCAATCACGAATCCACCCTTTGCTCTGATGCCAATTGTAGGATCCCGTTTAACACTTCATAACACGAATCAATCACGGATCAAGAACTAGAAATGAGAAAGAGAGGTGAGTTGTTTTTGTAGAGAGAGAAAGAAGAGAGAGTGAGTTGTTTTAGAGAGAGAAAGAAGAGAGAGAGAGATGAGAGAAAATAGGAAAAGGAAATTATTTAAAATGAAACAACTAACTCTTTTCTAAATAGAAAAGAGTTTATATACCCCGTCGCGTTAAATGACGCGCGGGATATTTAACTAGGACCCGGGCTCGGGTTTTGCTGGATTAACCGAAACATATAACATATTAGATTAACTATCGAGCGATTCCCGATATTATACTATTACATACATTAATCTAATTAAATGAACGAGACTCGTAAACGTATATGAACGAAACTCCTGTTCGGCCTCAATATTTTGAGGGTAACAAGCAGTCTGTACCGGTCGGTGGGAGTTTCATAGGTATGTAGGGGTGGCGTTCACTAAGAGCGAGGAAACACTTTCAATTTATTATACTTTGGTTTTTCTAATCTAAGTTAGTCTAAATTATGTTAAAACTAGTTAATCTAAATCTATTGGATAGGTCATTTTTAGTCTAGAGACTAGCACGCAGTTGGTGGTAACTAATAACAATTCAAGGACACTAAAAAACACTATTCGGGCAAATTAACAAATGAATAAAAAAGAGAGAGCTAGCAAATATAGAAAATTGTATTAACATTATTAATCCTACTTAGAAGAACGGTTGGTTGGTTTTTTAGTGCAATGATTACTTATCTCGAGGCACGGCATATAATTCTTAAGACTTAGGAATTATCGTCTTCCTAAGTCCTAGACACATAGGATTTTATACATAATTTTAACGCATACACATAAATTTCTTATTTGCTGATTATAATTTTACATCTTATGGGATTAAAGCAATGCGTGTTATGTTAAACCCTAGGCTGTAGTGATTTACCACTTACTGATTAATGGCAATGCATACACTAGTAGTCCACTAACGAAGTTCTTTACCAATTGATTAGAAGTACTCGTTGATACCAGGTCACTTATGCTTTAACTAAGCTACAATCAAAGGTAAAGATAGGTCGTTAATTGTGATCTATTGGTTAGATGTATAAAATACTTTGGGAGTACTATCCGGCATTCTCGATTACTTGGTCCGTATACTAGATCCAGTTGAATAATAGGTTCGCATACAAAAAGCACGTAATACAAGTATATATTAAGTTGATAAACTTAAAACAAGCAATTCAATGATTAAATTTAGATATCAAGATAAACAACCAAACATTGTAAGATCTTATGAACAATGGATAATACCGAGTTAGCCTTCAAATCATAATTAATAAAATAAATAATGATTTACGCCAAGGTAAACTACCGAGTTATTGATTGATTACCAAAAACCTAAACGATTACATAAGTATAAGAATTACAAGTTGGACTACTGTGGAATAAATCGCGTTGCTCCGACCTCTTCTACTTCTTTTTCTCTCTAAAAAATCGACTTTTATGTTTAGGTTATCGAGAATATGATTTGCACCACTTAAAACTCTTTTACAAGTTTTCTATTTTAAGGCTTGAAGTCGGTTCTATACGGCGTATCCAAAATGTTAGATACGGCATATCAGAGGTTTCTTATAGTAGGGACCACGTTTGATATCTTCTAGAATATTTTATTCCCATATAGCTTGAATATGGTGTATTGCCTTCTTCTGGATACGGCGTATTGGATCTTGTTTCCTTCGTGGTCTTTGGTGAGTGCAGGCACAGATACGCCGTATCTTCCTTGATGGATACGGCGTATTGGTTGTCAGAACAATAATCTTCAAAATATCTTCGTTTAAGCTCTAGAATGCGTGCCTTTTAGTTAACTTTCACCAAGTACTCCATAATTACTGCAATTCTCAAATACAAACGATTAAGTAACAATTCTTTGCAATAATTATACAAAATGGGTTAATTACATGGGATAAATGATGCTATAAAATAGACGTTATTTGATGTCATCAAATATCCCCCCACTTGAATCCTACTTGTCCTCAAGTAGCCTTTAGAAGTTTATAAAAATGTATCCCTAAGGATTTTTCCATTTAAGCATTTATTTGATCTATTACAAGTACACAACCAAACACCTCACGAAATAGGAAGATGAAAACACTCAAATCACTCAACTAATCTATGTGGTAACATGTAACTAATTCGCTCAATTGCTCAGTCATGACGAGTATTCTATCATAGGCTTGGCAAGGATATACATCTCCACCACTAGAGCTAAGGAGTAACAAGTTTATAAAGGTAAAATGGGTTTTTATAGTAAGGCTTAGGGTTGATCATTCTACAATCTTTTACCAAAAGTATCACACCAACAAGGCAGCTGAAGCACACATGCATGGTCGTAACGACGGAATAGACATGTGTGTTCGATCACATCCTCATTCGAGTTTAACCAAGGGTTAGGATAAAGAATGATATAGGGTAGGGATCTTCTAACTTTCACCCATAGTAATAAACCAACAAGGCAACTGAGACATGCATACATGGCCGTAATGATGGAATAGACATACATGCTCGTACACATCCTCATTCGCGTAAAACCCATGGTTAATGATTAGGAAAGGGAATTAAATTGTTGTTAAACAAGAATTACGAAACAAATAGACTAGGTCCAAGATATAAGTTGTTAGACACTTTTTCCCACACGTTTTACCTGGATTATGGACAAAACTATTTACAAACGTCTTGAACATTGATAAAAAACAACAACCTAAGTTGACGTTCCTATAACGGTCAACTTTCCAATCATCCCATACTTTACAAACTTTTACAAGACAAGTGGCGATATCTACCACTTTATACAATACTTTTCATCGTTGACTTTATAAGACGTATCAACGAAAAATCGATCCTTCATATAATTCCTACGGTATAAGCTCTTGTGATTATCTCCAAACTTTCCTTCTCTTTTTTGTTGCGATTTTTCTCATTTTTTTGATTTTTTTTCACATTATACTACGAAACTCGGCGTAATTTCACCATCTTCACGATCATAATAATTCTGGATAATTCCTTCGGTAATTCTTCATTCTTCGGACGTACCAATAATTGCGTTGGTAGTAAAAATACATGAGTTTGACTAACTTCTATGCATTTCCCATTTGCAATGTGCAAATTTTCTTTCCTACCATACCAAAGATAGAAAAAAGCTGACCACAAGACTAGGATATACATTACGTTACACTTTAAGCAACTAGCAACTGATAAATGCGGACAAATTAACAGGGTCGGATCAGGTTGTAAAAGGTGTAACAATTAAATTGTTTGTGTAATCCTAAAGGACTTGGCTCTATTAGTTTTTCTAGGGGTCTTATCTTACGATGAGAGTAAACAAAGGGTTTATACAGGGATGTAACTAACAAGTGAAGTTAGTTAATAAACAACATATAAAGGCTTTTTGGGTGTAATCCTAAAAATTTACCAATTTAAACAAGTTACTCCACCTAAATCCATAATATCATATTGTTTGGGCTCAAATAGCTATACCAGCCAAAGTTTCTAAGTCTGCAACATCACGGCACACTTATTTTGTGGAATTTAGGTAAAATTTGAATCGGTAAGGTTTTAAATCCTTACAATATCTAATAAGGGTTATTGTGCGCGGGTTATGTATCAAGTAATTTCATAAAAGTATGCTTGAAAAAAAAATATTTTTGAGCATAATTTAAGCAGTTTAGTGTGAAAAAATAAGACAAGTATCATTCTAATTCCCATCCCCCCACTTGAATTATACAACGTCCTCATTGTATAGATAAAACATGAAAAACGAGAATTTAAAAGAATTAGAATGAGAAACACCCCTGATATTTTGATCGGTAGATTCTCCATGTTGAGTATATGAGCAAAGATGTGTGTTGTAAATGCGTCTGAATCCCAGCATGACTACAATCACACATAAGATTCCAGATGATTGATACTTCACCAACTTTGTTGATTTCTTTGCAGCGAGGTCCTGTGCAAAATATAGGAAAAACATGCATTCCAATCTTGGTATCTACAGTTAATTTAAACTAAACTAAACAAAACCGTACAAGAAACCAATACGTCGTATCCATGAACTGGAATACGCCATATAGAAACCTGTAAAAAAGTCTCTAAATACGGGTTAGTTGGTTGAATGTGCCTATCATGTGCGATGGAATACGTCGTATTGGACAGGATTGACAATAATGTTTAAAGTGCTAAATATAATGGACTGATAACGTCAAGACAATCAATACGCGTTTGTATGGTATGGTGCGGATATGCGCGTATTGAGTTGAGATGACAGACTCGATAAAAATAAATAACAATCCGGGTTGTCTCTCCCCCCCAGGAATCCACTTTTGTTGATATCAAAGTCTTTAAGTTAGACTTTTTCTAGCTTCTTTTCATTCCATTTCATGCACGCTATTGTGCCTGCGTGTGAGCCATTCTTCCATCTTCGCATCTCGGACATATTCGGCCCCTAAGTTCAAGACCCACTTGTAGAAACTCTTGAGCTTTTAGTACGAGTGCGAGATTCCATTCATCTTATCTTCTTTACTTTCCTTAAGTAATGGTGGGATCTTGTTGCATTAGTGTGGTGTTTAAATCTCAGATGTGATCGCACCATGTGGTATGTAACTTCTTCATTACCATTGTGAATGGTAATCATTCCTTCAAACCGTTTTGCATTAATTCCAGCTTCTCTTAAAAACGGTTCGCCAAAAATAACATCGCCTATTCCTTCATCACGATAAACATCCATATCTTCTAAAACTGTAAAATATGTTAAGATAGAAAAAGTTCCAACAAAGATGGGTATGTTCATTAAGGCTCCAACTACATTATTTCCTTTGTATTCCATTTTTTCCTTCATTATAATGTTTATGAAAACTTTTTGGACATTACATTTACGTATAAGATAGGGAAAAAATAAGCATCTAAAAATTCAAAACCTATCATGCAAGAGAACTTTAAGTTGTAGGCACAATCCATACGGATCTTCTTATCGTGGTCGCAATCAATAGGATATCTAAAAAATTTAGCATCATTCCTAGCTCTAAATTCCTCAATTACCTCACCTTCCTTAATGGTGGGCATTAAATCATCAACTTGATCTCTTCTAAGCTCTAATGGTACATTAAGATCATTTAGTTCTATGTAATCCTCAAAGAAAGGGTCTAATGATCTATTTAACATCAAAGTCTCTCCCATTATCCTAGCTTCTAAATCAAGTTCCATTCTTTCTCTCAAACCTAACATGTAGACCCTCTTAATTTAACTTCTAGTAGGTTTAACACTTTTGAAAATTGTTTTCTCTTCCCCAACCCTCAAAGTAATCTTTCTTTTGAAAACATCAATCTTAGCATGGGCGTTAGACAAAAATGGTCTTTCGAGGATCAAGGGCACTTTGATATCCTTGGGCATATCAAGAATTATTAAGTCTATAGGGAAAACAAATTTACCAATACCTACTAGCACATTTTCAGTAATTCCTTTTGGATATTTCACAGTCCTATCCGCTAGTTTAACTGTCAATTTAGTGTGAGCTAATTCGCCTAATCCTAAGTTAAGGTAGGTCAAGAGAGGCATAATACTTTAACTAGTCTTAAAGTCAGCAAGGGCATTATCAAAGCAAACATTATTAATAAAGCATAGGTAAAGTGAAACTCCCTGGGTCTTTCTCTTTTTGGGGTATGGATTTATCGATATGTGAATCTTTAGAGTAAGATTCCGAGAATTGCGGTCCATATGATCCCTTCTTTTCTTCATAGTAGTAACCATTCAAAAGACTTGGAAACAAAATTGTTGTTTGTTTTGTCTCGTACATCAGTATACGGTTCTGTTTAGTGGATACGGCGTATTGGGAGGATCTCATACGGCGTATCGGGTATGAATCAGCTTTAACTACAGTTGATATCAACTTGACACGGTCTCTCGGGTTAGTTTTAGTAGAGCTTGGTAAACTTCTAAATCCTCTTTCCTGTAGGACTTTGCTCATTTGCCTGATTTGTATCTCTAAAGTTTTAATTGATGCTCATTGGTTTCTTATGGCAGCATTCGTTGAAGCTCGAATCTCTTTGATCAAATTAGAGTTCTCCTCATGTCGTTTTGCGACTCACTCATAAACTTGACCACGGTATCTTCCATAGATTGCCTTTGTTCTTGGTATGAAGGATTCGCGTTGTTCCTTTGATAGAATCCCGGAGCAGTTGCTCTATATCCCCCTCCTTGAAAAGGTACACCAAATTGTGTGTAGTAAGCTTCTTCTAGGGTTTTCCCTTCTTCCTTGAGTGGACAATCTTTGGTGTAGTGGGGACCTTTTACATGTTTTACATCTACGTTGGGCAGCAAAACTTTTTTCATTTACTTTCTTGGATTGCTATTCCCAAGGTATTGTTGGAGTTATTTTTGTTATGGATGCTTATTCCGTCAGGAAGTTTTAGTACTTCTGGTCCTTGATGTTCTGTTTTGCCATTTATGAGAGTATTCACCCATTTCTTAGATGGCTACCTCAGCATCAGCAGCAGTTTTTGATGGTATGGCTCCTATTGAATCAAGAATCTGTCTAGTTGGAACATCCAATCCATTATAGAACAAAACTACCTCATGCATCTTAGTTAAATAGCATTGAGGATACTTCATCAAGAGTTCTTTAAATTGTTCCCAAGCTTGATAGAGGTTTTCATCTGGTTCTTGCTGAAAGTTGTTGATCTCTTCCATTTTCTTTGCAATATGAACAGGTGGGCAATATTTCCTTAGAAACTTTATCTTCAGATCTTTCCAAGTTCTAATCGAACCAGATGGTTTGTTTCTTAGCCAGTGACTTGCGGATCCAGTTAAGGACATATGGAAGGCTCTAAGCATCACTCGGTCTATAGTTATATTAGAGATGTGAAATAAATCTATAATCTCAAGAACTTTCTCAATATGTTCGTTTGCATCTTCATGATCTGAACCGCTAAAGGTGTTATCACATAGTTCCTTAAGAAATTGGCCTTTCAATTCAAAACTATCCTTGTCCTCGATCTTAGGCCTAGTAATTCCCGATCCATAGTCAGCTCGAGTTTTGCTCGTGTATTGTTCCATAGTTTGGTTTAGGGTTTAGGGTTTAGGGTTTAGGGTTTAGGATTTAGGAATTAGGGTTTAGGGTTTAGGTTTTACTATAAAAATTAAATTTTACTCAAGTTTTCATGCAAAAAAACTCTTTTGGGTTTAGGAATTAAGGTTTAGGGTTTAGGGTTTATTTTTTTAGGTAAAGAGTTTCCCCGGTAAATGTATTACATTAAAAAATGTTATAACAACCCACAATTTTCTTCTATGTAATTATCTATCTATTAAATTAGATACAATTTTCTTCAGTGTAATTTCCATCTATTAAATTAGATGCAACCATTTTTATGGAAAGATTTTTGCTTTATTCTATCCATAATGTAACGTAACTTACATTACAAAAATAAACGAGCTCACGCAACCTACTAATGCCAATTCCATCAACGTTTATGTCAAGTAAACATTATAATATGTCAAGCAATATGTTTTAATCACCATTTTACTATACGTTATCTATTTAACGTACCTTTCATAACCTTTAATACAAAACGGATTTATACGTTAACGTTTATAACAAAACCCTAACTATATGAAATGTCTAAATACAAAATAAATGTTCAAGCTTTCAAGGTATGTGTACAAATGTACAATGCATAATATTTAAATTATATTTCCCTCCAAAACCCTAGTACAACTCCTTTAAGCTCAATGTACAACCCGTTTATGCAAGAATTCAAATAAGCCTAATTTCCCTCCATTTTTCTAAGGCATTTTATACCACTTCTTAAGCACAAGTTATAAGTCTCCTAAGTACCACATGTAACATCCGAGAATTTTCGGAATTCTTAAAGGAGATATAAGTTATTCCTAGGTTGAATTATCAAAAACGAGTAGCTAAATCACGTTTTCATTATTCGGACTCTAAAGCAATTTGATGTGAAATGATATTCCAGACAACTTTTTAGTTTTGCCCGAGACCTGGAAACGAGCCGAAAAGGGCTAAAACAGCACCGCAAACATTTAACGAACAACATACAACGCGGACACACAAAAATAATTAAATTTGTTTTTATTTATCAGTATTTATTTAATAAAAATATTAAATAAATTATTCATCATTTTTAATTAGAAGCGTTGTTAATAACGTGAATACTCGAGCTTAAATCCATTTTTATTTCGGACGAGGCAAAACCGGTTCGCAAAATGAATAATAGATATTTTATTAAATGTTATAAAATATTTATGAAATATTATCAAGCGAATACTCATTTTTATCGGAAAAATGATTTGAAAAACAATGGCGCAAGTTTCGTGTATTGAATCATCCGTTAAGCCGCTCAAATGAGTCCCGAACCAATATATTATAAAAGTTTCCTAAAACTTTCACTTTTGGTCCCTGTAAAATATTTACAAAACAAACCCTCAACTATTAAACATATTACATTTTAATATTTAAGTTTTATATATATATATATAATTTATATATTAAAATTTCATTTATACATCTCATATATACACATACACATTTAACTCTCTCTCCCCCTCATCTTCTCCGGCGAGCCCTCCCCGCCGCCGGCCACCACCTCCGGCCACCGGAAAACTTTTTCGGCGGAGTTTTCCGACCAACACCAAATATGCTCCTCATTAGCGGATCTACTCGATCCCCTATAACACTTGCCACCACGCGCCGCCCCCTCTTCCGCACCGCCACCCCACTGTCACCACCACCACGCCGCTGCCATGCCACCGTACACCATCTCCACCACCTTGTGACCACTCTCTCCACTCCATTACCGTGACCCATACCACCATCATCATCATCGCAGCCGCCACCGACCACCACCAAGGGTGCGTCGGGTTTAATAATGGCACCGAGGGTGCGTTTGTTTCACGTGTAACAACCACGAAGGGTGTGTTTGTTTTCTTTCAGAGAAAAGGGTGCGTTCGGGTTGGGTTGTCGGGTTGGCTGTGGGACAGCCGGGGGAAGGGATGTTGGGTGTGGTCACAACCATAAGGGAGTGTTTGTTTCTGGTTATAAATAATACTAAGGGTGCGTGGTTTATGTGTAACACCACGTAGGGTGGGTTTGGTTGGCGTCGGGTTTGGCTGTTGACAGCCGGGGAGGGTGTCGGGTTGGCTGTGGACAGCCGGGTATAGCCGGGAAGGGGCGTCGGGTTTGGCTGTCGAAACAGCGAGTCGGGTTGTGTGGGTTTAAGGTGTGTTTGGTTTAGACAGAAACGCACAAGGGTGCGTTTGGTTTGATGTTAAGCAGCCATAGGGTGCGTTTGGGGTTTAGCAGCCACGGTTAGGGTGCGTTTGGTTATTAGTGACAACACAAGGGGGTGTTTGGTTGTGGGTTTAACGGCCGAATGGGCTGTTTGGGATAGCGGGTCCGTTTGTTTAAAGACGAAGCAAATGGCTGTGTTGGGTTTTGTTTCCACCAATATGGGTGCGTTTTTATTGTGACACCGAAACGCGTGTTTTGATTGTGTTGGACACGAAAAAGGGTGCGTTTTGTTTTGCAACCAAAATTTATTTCGATTGTTTCACTTCATTATGAATTGGTTTTATGTGATGAAAATCTAATGAAACATTGCGAAGTCTAAGTACAAATATGTATTAATATTAAAACAAGGAATTGATATTAATCTACTAAAGCCATAAGAGACAACATTTTAGATAAGTTTTGGTTAAAACGGACTTTGGAGCGTTTTTGTAAGGATAATTGTGGGGAGCAGAAATGAAACATGAGATTCGGGATTCGAGATTTTTGATAGTTAGACCTTTGGTTTACAAAAGATTAACAAATTATATTTTTACAGGACGTTTTGATATTAAAACGGGACTTTTATAATCCAAATAACGAAGAAAACTGGAGTGTAATCGAAAGGATATAAATTTAGTAGAAAATAAGTTAATTTAAATATATATTAAAATCTGGCGATTATTTTTAATAACGATTTGAGTACTTTCGAGTCCGTTTCAGCCTCCGGCAGAAACTCGAAAGTGTTCTAATGACGTTTTACTTTGCCCGAGGTTTATCAGTTTAAAACTTGAAGATATAGCGGGTCAACACTAAAGGACATCCGTTAAGTCAACAGATATTTTAATTAATTTTTAATACATTATGGAGTTGTACGATTTTGATGGTATAAAATAAGTCGGTTATATATTATTTCAATTAATGGTTTTTTAAGCATCATGGTTGGTTCTATAAACGAGGAGTCTAAAAATAGTAACTTTCTGTAAATATTGAGATAAGTTAGGATTGGACGAAAAATAGTATATATACATATAATATATAAGGATTAAGGTTTAAAGTGCGCAAGTGGATTTCTCATCACATGTATATGTATGATTTAATTAAAAAATATGTATGAATTTCCGTTGGTAACGATGTACGCATTCGTTGGTTGGTATTTATTACGGGTTATAATCGAACTACTTAATTTATAGGTCGTGTAGAGATCCGTTGCAGATTCAGTTGTGATTCTTATTGTATTAATTGATCGTGGTCTTTAATCAATGTGAGTTCATAGCCTCGCTTTTCAATCTTTTGAATGTTTTATAACCCGAGGGGGGGATCCATGCTTGTCTACAAATTCTTATACTTACTCGGTTATCTTATAACAATGTGATTGTTTTAAGGGATTTTGTGAGTTTATAGCCCCCTGTTTTACTTGTTTTCATACGCTTTATAACTTTTGGGGTGAGAACTTGCTTGTTGCTAAATTGTTTGCAAATTCAATTACATGGTCGATTACATACGTGTTTACATGAATATTTACAAGCTCATATTTACATGAATATTTACAAGCTCATATTTACATGAATATTTACAAACTCATATTTACATGATTTGTTACAAACTCATTTACATACTTTGTTTTACAAATTGGACGCAAGTGAAAGTTTATATTGATTACGTGTGTACCTAAGTATAAATAATAACCCCCTTTTAAGCCCACTTATTGTGAACTGTTAATTCCTGGTTTGGAAGCGCGAGTGTTATAAGGTAGATCTATCGGGTTTGACAACCCTCGTTCCGGTGACTAGCTATCACCGGGAACGAATATTATAACAGGTCGGTTTTGGATGTTGCGGGTTACAACATCTGTATGGGCATAATGGCTAAAGTAGCTAATATACGTCGAGCTTCAGTGTCATGAGCTTAGTGTAACAGTAATCTGGTTTTGTGATGTCTGCATTTGTTGTAGTATTACAGGGAAAATTCTTGCGGTCCTACCTTGTATATATTATTTTCAGGAAATCGATAGGCACGAGGTGCCAGGGATACATTTTTGGTGACATTAAATTTGTCATGCATTATTTATAAAAATCTTTGGGATAAGATTGGTACTTTTGGGTGACATTAAATTAACCATGCATTCTTTATAAAATCTTTGGGATAATATTGGTACTTTTGGTGGACATAAAATGGGTCGTGCATATTTTATAAACATTTTACATGGTACTGTGATGACCAGTGGATAAATATATTTGTTGAAACTTACATTCATACTTAAACTAACCTATGAACTCACCAACTTTATGTTGACCGTTTTAAGCATGTTTTTCTCAGGTAAATTATATGCTCGGATTTCTTGAAGTGCATTGGAGTCTATACATACAAGCTTTTCATTGTGATGCAATTATGGGACAAATGTTATATTAAATTCAGATTTTTATTAAATCAACAAATGTTATTTTTCAAACGACACCTAGAGGTCGTTCTCTTGTATCTAGTGTTGCGTATTATGAAGTAACTCCCCAAAGTGGTATTCCGCTGCGTTGTTGTAATTTTTGGGGGTGTTACAGATTGGTATCAGAGCACTGGTTATAGAGAACTAGGTTGCATATTTTACCCTAGACTATAACCGTTTTCACAAACATTGCATCACATCAAAAATTTCAAAGTGCATACACGCTACTTGCTTATGTGCTTACATTACGTACTGCATTAAGTGCTTACGTGACATACATATATAATATATATATGCTTGCATTCTCTTCGCGTATATCGTACGCTTATTTATATAAGAGTTATTATATAAATACCAGAATATTTTTAAGACATTGTAGGTTGCACAATGGTCTCATTCTACTCGTCAGACTAGTAGTGGGCATGACACAATTTGGGTCATTGTGGACCGATTGACTAAGTTTGCTCATTTTCTACCTATGCGTGAGGATTATAAAATGGAAAGGTTGGCTAGATTATATTTGAATGAGATAGTTGCTACACATGGTGTGCCGATCTCGATTATATCAGATTGTGATAGTCGTTTCACATCAAGGTTTTGGCAGTCAATGCAAGAGGCATTAGGAACTCGCTTAGATATGAGTACGACTTATCTCAGAGTGAGCGTACTATTTAGACTTTGGAAGACATGCTTAGAGCATGTGTCCTAGACTTTGGAGGAAGTTGGGATGTTCATCTTCCTTTGGTTGAGTTTTTCGTATATCAATAGTTATCATTCTAGTGTGAGATGTGCGCCGTTTGAGGCATTGTATGGTAGGAAGTGTCGTTCCTCGATTTTGTGGGCTGAGGTTGAAGAATGTCAGTTGATAGGACCTGAGTTAGTGCAAGAGACTACTGAGAAGATCTCGCAAATTAAGGATAGACTTAAGGCTGCACGTAATCTTTAGAAAAGTTATGCCAATGAGAGGAGGAAGCCTCTAGAATTTAGTGTAGGTAACTATGTCTTGCTCAAAGTGTCCCCTTGGAAAGGTGTGGTACGCTTTGGGAAGAAAGGGAAGTTAGCACCTAGGTTTGTTGGACCATTTGAGATTATTGAGAAAGTAGGCCCTATGGCCTATCGGTTAGATTTGCCTGAGGAGTTGAATGGTGTTCATGACACGTGCCACGTATCGAACCTTAAGAAGTGTTTGGCTGATCCAACACTAAAAGTGCCTTTAGATGAGATCCAAGTTGATGCTAAGTTAAATTTTATGGAAGAGCCTGTAGAAATTTTAGAAAGAGAGTTTAAGAAGTTAAAGCGTAGTAGGATTACCATCGTCAAGGTTCGGTGGAATTCAAAACGTGGTTCTGAATTCACTTGGGAACTTGAAGATTAGATGAAATTAAAGTATCCGCATTTGTTTAGTGATTTTAGTAGTTGAATTTCGGGGACGAAATTCTTTTAAGGGGGTAGAATGTAACCTTTGCCCTTTTTGTGTTCTGAATATTTCATTAAAGCCTTTGACTAGTTTGAACTTATAGTTAGTTTATTCAGATTTTGTACCGTGCTGACGATGGTGATTTAATATATATAGTGATAGGATTTAATGAGTTAATTATGATTAATTAACCTTTTTGAAAGGTATTATTGTGTTATGTGTATTCCGGGTGGTTTGATCCGTGAATTTTGAGAAATGCCAAAAAAACGAGTCCGACACGTCTGTTAATGTCCTGAATTGAATTTTTAAATGTGTTTAAAAGTGTAAATCTGGCAAGTGAATACTCGTAAGTTAATGGAAAAGTATTTTTTTAAGGGTGAAACTAAAAATGCTTTTTTAACTTGAGGGTAAATTTATACGGTTGAGTTTTACGAGGCATTTAAGTGGTTGTTGACACAAAAGAACAAGACCGAGACCCCATGGGATAACCATGTCCGTCAAATGGGTTAAGGGATGAGACAAAGAGGCTGTAATTTTTAGCTCCCTTAGTCCTATTATTTACACATATATGCTAACATCTAAAGCATTTCTCATATAAGTTTCATTTCAAATCAAAATTATACACTCCTTTTCTCTCTTTGTGTTTTCGTTCCGCCACCTACAACACACACACACACATAATTTTTTGAACTTTGATCAAGAAAACATGAAGACATAAATATTTGGGGTTGATTCTAGTGTTTGGTATATTCATTTCAACATGTATGATATTGTTTGGTTCTGTCAAAATCTACAAATTTTAATGATTTCTTTTAAGATTTCAAATTAAATTTTTGTTTGTGCTTTGGGTTTATATATGCAAAATGTATAGTTGTACAAGTTGATCGTTGTGAAAATTGATTTTTGGAAGCGAAACGAAAGAAAAGGTGGTGGTTTGGTTCGTGTAATAAAAGAAAGAAGAAAGAATGAGGTTTTTGTAGTTTTGATGTTGTGGTCGTGATGGTTGAATAACATATGTTGCTAGATAGCTTATTTTTTATAGTAGCTTGTATGGCTTATTCGGGCTTATTTTTAAGCTATTTCTTGGCTTATTTGGGCAGGCCACATGTAAATTCCAAAAGTCACTAGAAAAGTGATTTTGATTATTTTTGTGTTATGGCATATATTGTGGACTATTTTTGAGGCTTATGGTAGTAACCAAAAGCGATACGTAGCTTATTAGCTTATTTTAAAGCTTAATATACGTATTTTGGAGTTTATGGACTCACGGCCCAATAAGTCTATTTGAGCCGCGGCTTAACGGGAGGGCTTATTGTGGTCCGGATTATTTCTACATATAAGTATATACTTATATATGTAAATGGACCTTGGTTTTGGACTTAAATAGTATTTTGGACTTATAAATGTCCTAATGGACCCTTGTTGGGCCTTAAGGCCCAATAAGCGATATTTGGTCATTTGGAGAGTTTTGGTGGACTTTCTGAAAGCGAAATATATTTACGAAGTGATATTGATCGTTATTTTAGGGAAAACGTTTTGGTGAACGTTAAAGTTTGAGATTTTGGAATTTTGTCGAAAAGTGTCGAATTGTGAAAAGTGTTTGGAAATTAAGGTTTGAAACCTTGGAAAAACGTTGTAAACACGTACGGGTCATGTCAAAATTTTGTAAAAAGTTTATACTTAGAAAATTTACTTAAAACGTGATTTTTGATTTTTAATAATAAAATATTATTTTATTATTTAATTTAATTAATAAATTCACTAAAAGACGAAAAAATATAATTTTTCATGAAACTTTCCTAAGGTGTTTGTTGTGATTAAACGTGTCGCTTTCAATCAATGAATGATTATTTTGAAGTGATTAAGGTGTACCAAATGGACTTGTCGAGATATATTTATAATTAATAATTATAAATATTTATTATATTACTTATCTATTTACGCTAAATAGTATAAGTATGTATTATCGGAGAATGAGATTGATATGATTGTGGAGATAAGTCGTCAACCATCACACCACTAAAACTGTTTTGGGTAATTGTACAACGCGTCTAAACTCTATGCATCAAACGTGAAGATTGTTTTGGAAGTGATTGATTAAAATGAGACATTAACTGGACTAGGTCGTGTGCGGGCGTCGTTGCATTTGCTTGTGTAGTAGAAGTTGGTTGCTAAAGGCTTGCTTAAGGTGAGTTCTCGTAGCCCCACTTTTTACTGTTTTTCCGTTGGGGGAAAATGATACTCAAATGTGTTTTGAAATGTTTTGAATTGATCTGTGTGAAATGTGGTTTTGTTTTTGGGACAAGATATGTGCTTATGACTGTTATGTGAATATTATGTGTTGATTTACTTGCATGTACTGTGTTTGGCATGGCAAGGTTCTGTGTGGTACTTATATGTACTATATTTGGCATACAAGGTTCTGTGTGGTACTTGGATGTACTGTGTTTGACATGTAAGGTTCTGTGTGGTACGCCCTAATATAGTGCTCCAACTGGTAGGCCCTTTAGGTGCGTTAGTGATTTGGGAGTTGCGACTCCAGATTTATTATTTGATGTTGAGATATGACTAGCGGGGATGCTATGTCTTGGATTATTAGCATATATTCACTGTCATATAGCACTATTGTCCACTGTTGAAATATTGGCACAACTTTTGGGTTTAAGGTCAAACCTACGAGCTCACCAACATTATTGTTGATGTTTTCGAGTATCATTTTCAGGTGAAGTGAAAGAGGAATAGTTTGGTGATTAATAGCAGACTTAGAAGTATCCCGTGTGGAATTTCGTTTGAAGTCTTGCTTCCTTGTTGTTTGATTTTAGTATTTGGAGATTTTAGACTAAGTTTGGTTATGGTCCCCTGCGAGGGCATATGAATAAATGTAAGAGATTTATGGATTTTAGTTGCGATTTGGGACATCACTTGAGTTTGTTCAAGGTTGATGGTCTTCATAGCTCTTGGAGTTTATGCAATGTAGTTTTCTCTATTTTTGTACCTTGTGTTATAATTGATCATTATGTTGCATTCCCGAGTTTCGACCATTATCGGGGTGTGACAACTAACCTTGGGTTTTACTCGAACAAGGTTGGATTAGGTCATGCATGTCTATTCCGTCGTTATGGCCATGTATGAATGATTTAGCCGCCTTGTTGGTTTACGACTTTCGATGAAAGTTAGAAGCTCCCTACCGTATATCATTCTTCATCCTAACTGATGGTTAAACATGAACAGGGATGTGATCGGATCGTATGTGTCTATTCTGTCATTACGGCCGTGTATGTACGATACAACTGCCTTTTTGGTGTGGTACTTATAGTGAAAGATTGTTGAATGATCAAACCTAAGCCTTCTTAACCCAATTTATCTCTAGACTTGTTACTCCTTAGCTTTAGCGGTGGAGATGTGTATCCTTGCCAGTTTAGGGTTTACTATAAAAATTAAATTTTACTCATTTTTCCTGCCAAAAAAACTCTTTTTTTAACTATGAAGGTTTAGGGTTTAGGGTTTAGGATTTATGGTTTAGGGTTTAGGGTTTAGGGTTTAGGGTTTAGTGTTTAGGGTTTAGAGTTTAGGGTTTAGGGTTTAGGGTTTAGGTTAGGGTTTAGGGTTTAGGGTTTAGGGTTTAGGGTTTAGGATTTAGTGTTTAGGGTTTAGGGTTTAGGGTTTAGGGTTTAGGGTTTACTATAAAAATTAAATTTTACTCATGTTTTCCCACTAAAAAACTCTTTTTTTAGCTATGAAGGTTTTGGGTTTATGGTTTAGGGTTTAGGTTTTAGGGTTTAGGGTTTAGGATTTTGGAATTAGGGTTTAGAGTTTACTATAAAAATTAAAATTTACTCAAGTTTTCCTGCTAAAAAAATCTTTTTTTAACTATGAAGGTTTAGGGTTTAGGGTTTAGGGTTTAGGGTTTAGAGTTTAGGGTTTAGGGTTTAGGGTTTAGGGTTTAGGGTTTAGGGTTTATGGTTTATGGTTTAGGGTTTAGGGTTTAGGGTTTAGGGTTTAGGGTTTAGGGTTTAGGGTTTAGGGTTTAGGGTTTAGGGTTTAGGGTTTAGGGTTTAGGGTTTAGTCAAGTTTTCCTTCTAAAAAAATCTTTTTTTAACTATGAAGGTTTAGGGTTTAGGGTTTAGGGTTTAGGGTTTAGGGTTTACGGTTTAGGGTTTACTATAAAAATTAAATTTTACACAAGTTTTCCCGCCAAAAAAAACTCTTTTTTTAACTATGAAGGTTTAGGGTTTATGGTTTAGGTTTAGGGTTTAGGGTTTAGGTTTAAGGTTTAGGGTTTAGGGTTTAGGGTTTAGGGTTTAGGGTTTAGGGTTTAGGGTTAAGGGTTTAGGGTTTAGGGTTTAGGGTTTAGGGTTTAGGGTTTAGGGTTTAGGGTTTAGGGTTTAGGGTTTAGGGTTTAGGGTTTAGGGTTTAGGGTTTAGGGTTTAGGGTATAGGGTTTAGGGTTTAGGGTTTAGGGTTTAGGGTTTAGGGTTTAGGGTTTAGGGTTTAGGGTTTAGGGTTTAGGGTTTAGGGTTTAGGGTTTAGGGTTTAGGGTTTAGGGTTTAGGGTTTAGGGTTTAGGGTTTAGGGTTTAGGGTTTAGGGTTTAAGGTTTAGGATTTAGTGTTTAGGGTTTAGGGTTTAGAATTTAGGGTTTAGGGTTTACTATAAAAATTAAAAGTTACTTAAGTTTTCCTGCAAAAAAACTCTTTTTTTTACAATGAAGGTTTAGGGTTTAGGGTTTAGGGTTTAGGGTTTAGGTTTTAAGGTTTAGGGTTTAGGGTTTAGGGTTTAGGGTTTAGGATTTTTGATTTATGATTTAGGGTTTACGATGAAGGATTAAGGTTTAGGGTTTAGGGTTTAGGGTTTAGGGTTTAGGGTTTAGGGTTTAGGGTTTAGGGTTTAGGGTTTAGGGTTTAGGGTTTAGGGTTAGGGTTTAGGGTTTAGGGTTAGGGTTTAGGGTTTAGGGGTTTAGGGTTTAGGGTTTAGGGTTTAGGGTTTAGGGTTTAGGGTTTAGGGTTTAGGGTTTAGGGTTTAGGGTTTAGGGTTTAGGGTTTAGGGTTTCTGGTTTTTTTTTTTGGGTAAAAGGGACGATACCCCGGCAAATATATTAAAACAAAAAAACTTTACAAAACAAACTTCAAATGGACAACCCCATAGAAGTTACCGTCGAATGACATTCCCAAAACATGCTTAGGGAACATAATAAAAAATAACAAAGCACTACAATAATTCGACTTATTACACAAAAAACTAACAACTAAATAACTATATAAATTAACTCTAGTCTTCATCCCATGTCCAACCCTCTTGCAAAGATAATTAGCCCAAAATTTGAAACTGAAGTCCATCTTCATGACCACAAAGAAAAAACTTAGCCCACGGCCCAAAAGAGAATAACCCATAGAGATAACACCTGCAGGTCTCTCCTATTCAGAAATGACAGTAGATACCAGGAGAAAATGTCTAGACATCCAACATACAACCAAAAACAACCTGCATCAGCAAAGCATAAAAACAGAACTATCATGGAAACTTCTTTTTTGTAACAAATTTAACTCTTTTGGATCCAGGCTCATTATTAACATGAACATTCCACATATCAGCAGCTTCATAAACCTGAGCAGAGGGGTTCAAACTCAAGCTTAACACCCTCAATCTAACAACTTCAATGATCAGATTACAAACCTCCTCCAAGCTTCTGCTTCTATGCTAAAAGGTTCTTAAATTTCTTTCTTGCCAGACAATATAAATACAAGCACCAAGAACCAATATTTGTAATATACTCCAAATAGACTTGTTGATAGGTCTATTCAAAATAAATTTCAGAATGTCATTCCAGCAGCAAGGATCATGGTCAAGTTTAACCATATCCTTTAATCTACACCAAACTGCATTAGGGAAATTACACTCAAAAAACAGGTGCTTATGATTATCCGAAACCTTACCATAAAAAACACACAACATATTGTCATACTTATCCCAATGTCGCATATTATCATGTGTTTTAAGTCTACCAAGGATTGCCAACCATAGCATAAAAGAGTAACGAGGGATACATTGGCTGAACCATACAAGTTTAACCCAGGTGACTAAAGTACCATAACTTCTTATATCATCCCAAACAGTAGATATGGAGAAATCCTAAAGCCTACCATTAAGAGATTTCCATTTTACAACATTAGGTTTATCCTGCACAAGAATAGGAGGAGGGATAACAGTCAAAGCATCAAAAGAGTTGGAAATAATACTAGGCCAGTCCCAAGCACCCTTCTTGATTACATCAGCAACTTTACATCCGAGAGAAAGGCCCGAAGCAAAATTATTCCTTTTCGAGATAAAATTACTCAAGGGACAGATAGTGTGCCAATTATCAAACCATAACGAGGTGTTTTTGCCATCACCAATTTTGTAATAAATATGACTTCTGAACACACACCTATATCTTAATAACTTTTTCCAAGCCCAACAAGCACCATCCTTATCCGGGACATCCCAAAAGCTTCTACCTTTCAACCTATAAGTATTGATCCACCGAACCCACAAAGATTCCTTCTGAGTGATGATATTCCATATATGTTTAGACATTAATGCTTTATTCCAGGAATCTAAAGATTTAATACCAAGACCCCCTTCAACTTTTGGCTTACACACAGAACTCCAATTAACACTAGCCTTTCCCCTTTTAAAAACCCCATAATTCCAAAGGAAATCCCTCATAAGTCTTTCAATATCATTAGCAATAGCAGAAGGCAAAATGAAAACGGAAGCCCAATAAACTTGCATCGAACTCACCACAGACATTATCAATTGAAGCCTACCAGCAAAAGAAAGGGATTTGTTCTTCCAATCAAGCAACCTTTTCCTAGCCTTATCAATTAACAGTTGACAATCCTTGACATATAGTCTCTTAGAAATTAACGGGACCCCCAAATATCTAACAGGTAACGACCCCACACGGAATGGCATAATATTTAGAATTCTCAATCTACTAACTTCCCTAACATTACCAAAGAAAATCGTACTTTTAGTAAGATTAGGTAAGAGACCAGACAAACCTCCAAATTCCGTAAGAGCATTCTTCAGGACAGCAACAGACCTACTATCACCATTACAGAACAGCAACAAATCATCCGCAAAACAAAGGTGAGTTAGCTTGAGCTCCTTGCATTGCCAGTGGTATCTAAAAGACGGGCTCTTGTCAATCTCTCTTCTCAACACAAGGTTAAAAACTTCCATAACAAGCGTAAAAAGATAAGGAGATAAAGGATCTCCTTGTCTTAGGCCCCGCATTCCCTTAAAAAAACCAGTATGATCACCATTCACATTGACAGTAAAGGATGTAGACGTAACACAACTCATAATCCATTTTACCAATAACTCAGGAAAACCAAAATGTTTCAAAATGCTAGATAAGAAAACCCACTCTACAGAATCATAAGCTTTCTCAATGTCAATCTTGAAAGCACATTTAGCCGGACCCCTGTTTCTGTGGTAATTCCTCATCAACTCTTGAGATAACATGATATTGTCACTAATCTGTCTAGTAGGGATAAATGCGCTCTGATTTTCATCAACCAAAAAACCCAAGACCCCTTTGAGTCTATTACAGATAACTTTACTAATAATCTTATAGACCACATTGCAACAAGCAATGGGTCTATAATCAGAGACCTTAGACGGAGAAGCCACTTTAGGAACAAGAGAGATGACAGTTGGATTAATCTCTTTCAACAATTTACCATTAGAGAAAAAATCTCTAACAGCTTTACAAACATCGTCACCCACAACACTCCATGAAACCTTGAAAAACTGGGAGGAGAAACCATCCAGGCCCGATGCCTTGTTTCTATCAATATCAAACAAAGCCGATTTAATTTCCTCATTTCTGACCAAATTCAAAGCTTCTAAAACAGGCAACTTCTTCACAAAAAGGCTATTCAGATCAGTGAAAGGAAGGACATATGAACTTTGGCCTAAAACATTCTTAAAATGATTTACAAACTGATCACCAACATTATTAGCATCAAAAGGAACACCCTCATATTCTCAATGTAAGAAATTATGTTTCTATTACGCCTACCTTTTACTACATTATGAAAGTATTTCGAATTTCTATCACCTGCTTCAAGCCATTTAACTTTGGCCTTTTGTCTAAGAAACAATTCCTCATCTTTAAGAGCAGCCTTGTAAGCCTTCAACACCCTCAACTCTTCTACCCTTAGAGCATTATTATGAGGATCAACAGTCATGGAAGATTACAGAACAGCTAACTCAGCCTTGAGGCGAACAACATTCTCAAAGAGATTACCCTACTCAAAGTTAAGCTTTCTCAAAGGCTTCTTGAGCAATTTCAACTTAGAAACAAGCAAAAACATAGAAAAACCATCAATCTTAACATTCCACACTCTCCTAACAACAGGGATGAAATCATCCTTAGCCGTCAAGTAATTGTGAAATTTGAAGGGCTTAGGCTTAGCATTACCGATTTTAGGCATTACTAACACAGCATGAGTGTGGTCTGATAACATATAAGGGAGTAAGTAAGCATAAGAAAGAGGAAAAGAAGACATAAAGTGAATATTACCCAAAACACGGTCCAACTTTTTAAGTAAACCCCCATCTTTACCAGGCTTCTTATTCCAAGTAAAATTAAGCCCCGTCATAGCAATATCCTCTACATCAATATCCGCAACACAATCTCTAAAATCAGCCATAGCAGATGTAAATTTCGAGCACCCCGAAGATCTTTCAGAAGGATCTAAACATGCATTGAAATCACCAAGAATGGTCCAGGGGCGATTTCTGACCAGACCCTTATGAATTTTGAGAGCCTTCCATAAACTCCTTCTATCCACAGTATGCACAAACGCATAAACAAAAGAACAGAAAAACCCCGAATCACCATTAACAGGCTCAATAAAACAGTGCATAACCTGAGCCGACTGGTCCAAAACTTTAACATTCACAATATTAGGGTCCCAACCAACAATAATTCTAGTACCACCAGTACAAGAGGAATTGTTTGACACCCAATCCCAATTACCCAAAACCCGCCTACAAATTTTAGCCAGATTTTTCTTCTGAATATGAGTTTCTAAAAGACCACATAGACCATAATTGTCTTCGCGCAAAAGTTAGATCACTTGATCCTGATTAGGGGTATTGTTAAGACCCCTAACATTCCAAGAAAAAGTCTTAAATACCATTAAAAACATTAGGAATATTAGCTGACTTATTCTCTAAAACACCAGCATTAATAACCTCATATTCAGGCTTCATATCAAAGGCAATACCATCGACTTCAGATATAACATCATCCTCTTCATCCTCATAAGAAGGATCAATATGATATTTATGACAATTATTATAGAAGTACTCAGCTTGACATAAAGACCAAACAGCCCTGACTTCTTTTGAAGGATAAACACCAGTTTCCATAAGCTCATCAATCTCTGAGTGTAACTTTGGCCAAATACTACTTTCAAATTCAGCATTCATTGCGTCATCAAATAGCTCATCAAAAGGATTAGAAAATGGCACAACATCTTCTTGATTCTTCTTTAAATCACTACCCAAACCAGAACCCCTAACTAAAACTTTTGGCTTGAAATTAAGATCCTGGCTTAAATGCCTCAGCGATTTCTTTTGACCCTCCACATCACTAGAATTCACATTTTTTGAATTGTTCTTTGCATCACCATTCTTCTTTAACAGAACCTCTTGTTGCTGAGCTTTCTCCTTAACAACACCACTACCTTGTTTATTAGAACCCTTTCCCGCTTGCCAAAACTGATTACCCTGTTTATTTTGATTGTAAAAACCACTTCCAAACTGTCTACCAAAATTAAAACCTCCTCTGTTTTGCCCATTAAAACCCTGTTTCACTTGAGAATTTACTTGAGAAGGCATATGCTTGTTAACAATTGGTTTGTTCTTTTTACCAACCATAACAAACCCATTATTATTCAAATCAGAAACAACCGAATCCTTAGGGACATCATTAACTTTAAGGGTTTCTTTTAGAATAGCAGCAGCTTTTTCCTCTTCAGTCTGCAGTCTCACTTTACATGCCACAGTGGAATGACCAAAAGTCTTGCAGTGGGTGCATAATGGAGGTTTCCATTGGTACTTAACTTCAAGCCTACCAATCTTTGCCGGAGAACTCCCAATAGGAGGATAGGCAATCTCTAAAACATTCAGAAGATCATCCACATCATTCACTTCTACAAGAACCCTAGCAAAGTCTAACTTACCCGCTTTCTTTAAACAATGTTCTTTTGTCATTTATCCATAACTAACGGCTTACCAATTCCACTCATGATCTTGCCAATGCTACTGCTATTACATAGTTCCATTGGAATATTATAAACACAGACCCAAATGGGTATAGTAGAAGGCTCAACCTTTTCCAACCAAATACCCGCCTCCCAAATATTAAGAACTAAAGGAATGTTCTGCACCATCTATGGCCCACTTTCCAAAACATTTTTCATACCATCTTCACTTTTAAACTTGAAATAGAAGTTACCTGAATTAGTTTTAGTAATGCCCACAATACCATGAATACGCCACATCTTCATTAAGTTTGCTCTAACAACTCTATAATCCATTGAGGTTCCCACAAAATATCCGTATAACTGTAGAGCACACTCAGCACCACCCTTAATAACTTCCTCAACAGAGAAAGAAATTAATCTACCACCATTTTTGAGCTTAGACACTGCATTAGGCATATACTCCATTTTCAAGGCCAATTCCTCAGCACCTTATTTAAGCTTTTCCACAAAACTATCTGCAATAGCAGAGTATTGATTTGACATTATCTTAGAACCAAAACCATTACCCTTATTACTATTCCAATTCTCATAACTACCATTACCAACAGAACTCTTAACAAAGGGATTAACAGGGATATTACTTCCAAATTGCACATTCAACAAAGGACTAAGAGGTTTCTTAAGAATACCAATAGATCTATCCACCTTCCCAAATTCAAAATCCATTCCTGTCTTAGCAAAGGTAGTGGAATCCAAAGGAGAGGTGTGAACATGACTAGCATTACCTACAACTCCTATACTAGCAGGCTCAACACAATCCTTAGGACCACTACTAAAAGCCACAGGACACCCGAAGTCCAAATTCATAACAAAATCATTAACAGGACACAGAGGCACCTTAATAAATGATCCATCATTAATAAGACTCAAACCATTAGTATCACTATCTTTATTCAAAGAGCAGTTAACAACATTTTAATCAGAACTACCCATATCAAATTTTAAACTATTAATTGAACCACTCCTAACATCAGATAGCACTTTTTTAATTACATCAGTATCAGGGTTAGAAACAACCCTTTTACCACCCCTATCATCAGAGGGAGAGGACTCAGCTCTAACATGAGCTTTACCTAAAATTTTAGCAGAACGAAGGCGCTTAAGCATCGACCCAGCTCCTGCAGAATTCGAACCTGGAGTAGAAACTTTAATCTTACTTCCCCTATGAGGTTTACGGAGCTTACCATTCACAACATCAACCTTAGTATCTTTTATAGATTCAAGACGAACATCATCTGATGATGTCATCTTAGTGAGGATAAAAAAACTCCTCAACTATGGGATTCAGGGGTTTGTTATTATCAATTGACATATCATTGGTAAACAAAAAGAAAGAATTCAGGGGTGATTTCCAGGTGAAAATGAGAGATTACAAGGTGGATTAGATAAGGAAGGAGGCGACAGTCAAATCGCCCATAGTAGGAGAGAGAAAAAAGGTTTTTTGACGGGTTTAGGGTTTGGGGTTTAAGGTTTGGGGTTTAGGGTTTGGGGTTTAGGGTTTAGGGTTTAGGATTTTGGGTTTAGGGTTTAGGGTTTACTATAAAAGTTAAATTTTATTTAAGTTTTTCTGCCAAAAAAACTTGTTTTTTAGTATAAGGTTTAGGGTTTAGGGTTTAGGGTTTAGGGTTTAAGGTTTAGAGTTTACGGTTTGAGGTTTAAGGTTTAGGGTTTAAGGTTTAGGGTTTAGGGTTTAGGGTTTAGGGTTTAGAGTTTAAGGTTTAGGGTTTAGGGTTTAGGGTTTATGGTTTAGGGTTTAGGGTTTAGGGTTTAGGGTTTAGGGTTTAGGGTTTAGGGTTTAGGGTTTAGGATTAGGGTTTAGGGTTTACAATTTACGGTTTAGGGTTTATGGTTTAAGTTTAGGGTTTAGGGTTTAAGATTTAGGGTATATGGTTTAAGGTTTATGGTTTAGGGTTTTGGGTTCAGGGTTTAGGGTTTAGGATTTAGGGTTTAGGGTTTACTATAAAAGTTAAATTTTGTTCAAGTTTTCCCGCCAAAAAAACTCTTTTTTTTAACTATAAAGGTTTAGGGTCAAGGGTTAAGGGTTTAGGGTTTAGGGTTTAGGATTTACGGTTTAGGGTTTAGGTTTTAGGGTTTGAAATTTAGGGTTTAGGGTTTAGGATTTAGTGTTTAGGATTTAGGGTTTAGGATTTAAGGTTAAGGGTTTACTATAAAAATTAAATGTTACTCAAGTTTTCCCGCAAAAAAACTATTTTTTTAACTTTTAAGGTTTAGGGTTTATGGTTTAGGGTTTAGGATTTAGGTTTTAGGTTTTAGGGTTTAGGGTTTAGGGTTTAGGGTTTAGGGTTTAGAGTTTAGGGTTTAGGATTTTGGATTTAGGATTTAGGGTTTACTATAAAAATTAAATTTTACTCAAGTTATCCCACCAAAAAACTCTTTTTTTTTAACTAAGAAGGTTTAGGTTTTATGGTTTAGGTTTAGGGTTTTGGGTTTAGGGTTTAAGGTTTAGGGTTTAGGGTTTAGGGTTTAGGGTTTAGGGTTTAGGATTTTGTATAACACCTCGTGTTCTAGGTCATTGTACGACATTATGTAATGCACAATTTATTTTTAGGGTTTTACGCGTTTTCTCTTAAACCGTAAACGTTAAGTTAAATCGCGAAAACTAAAAATGATCATTCAATATAAACGGGCATTAAACAATTAAATGTTTACATCAAGCAAGTGTTATATGATTATTTAGAGGATAATTATTAACATTGCACATTTTAATTTTTATTGGTTACGTTAAGTGTTTACGTTTCGCGATAAAGTACGTTTAAGCCTTCCCGGAAGCACGTTAACTTATCTACGCTTCATCAATACCAATAAATTGTACTCATACTTAAAGATAATTTAAACTCTTCAAGTAGTTTTATCACTTTATAAAACATATCATTATAAGGAATTCAAATCATAACTTATAAAGATACAAGGTTATAACATTTTTCTAAGTCTATACTACATTATACTTTATATAATACAAGTATACATTATATAAATGATCAAACACATATCTAACTTATACATATACATATATTTCGTGTATAATGACTAGGAAAGCAAGATAGGACCAAGGAACCATCACTAATATCTTCCTAAAAGATCTAGCATGCAACTTGAACCATGACTAGCCATTTTCCTTAACAAGATAACTCAGGTTTTTTCTTTCCATGCTCCTTATCCCTTGTTCACTTTCATATGATCAACTAGACACATAAATATCTTCTATAAGTAGTATATATACACAGCATGTACGTAGAAGGCTCACACTTCATTTCTTTTACAAGAAAAATCACAAAACTCTTCCTTTTCTCTCTACCTATCCCACGGCTCAAAACCTTGTCCAAACCAAATCCATAGCTTGATTTTCTATCATTATACAAGCATACACACATCATATCTAAGGTATTCTAAGAAGGTTTCAAGAGTTGGTTAACCATTTGCAAGGAAGGAATCAAGAAAAGAAAGAAAGGGTTTACTTGGGAAAATTAGGGTTTTCACCTTATATTTTCAAGCCAAGGTTGTTAATCACAAGGGTGTGATTGTTATTCTCATCTCTACTCATCCACACAAGGTTATATATAAAGCTTAATCATTTCATAACTAAGATTTTATGTGTTCATATGTTATATTTAGCTAAATCACCATTTAGGGTACTTTTGAATATGTAAAATGAATATTTACTTATGATCATTGTTTTGTACACTTATTTACATGTCATATGGATGATAATATTATGTTAAAAGGAATGTATAAGTGTTTTAACATGTTGGTTAAGTATAAACATGTTTAAGTGCAAATTAGGGTTTCTAAAAGTCAACTTATGAGTTACAAGTGAAAATGGTAAAATAACATGTTAATCTTGTTATCTTGGACTCACATGAACAAAACATGACCTAATGGACCTAATATATGTAAGACATAAGATATTAAGGGTTCTAATGGGTTTGTAACAAAGTGGTAAAGCTAAAAAGTCCTAAAAACAAGTTTTAAACACATTTTGGAAAAAAATATCTTAGGGGCTGTTTGTAATTCGAAATTTACATATATGTTTTATGATTTTATAAAATACTACATGTCACAAGGATCGAGGGGTCATAAAGAACTCGAAAAACCGATTAATAACGAAGAAGATACGCTATTTACAAGTTTACGATAGTTAATACTTTTATAAAACAATTTTTATAAAAAGTACTATTCACCACAGAAACTTATACTTTATAAACATCAATAATATGATAAAACTTTCAATTACGAGAACGTGTTCGAAAGAATCGCTAAAAACGGAGCTATAACGAATAAGATACGACAAAAACGGGTTTTACGTTAATTAAAAGTATAAAAACGATTATATAGCTGTTATGAACAGTAAAAACACTATTCATCACAGAATCTCAAAAACCTAAAAATGTGATTTTATGATCACTCGTCTTAATACGAAAGCGTGGGCGTAAGAAACGCGAGAAACGGACTTAAAACGACAAAGTTATGTCATTTTTACTAAAGGCGTAATTATAAACGTTTTTACTTTATAAATATGATTTCGCTAAAACGATTAGATGGTGATATAGCTATATAGAGATATATGTGTTATTAGTTATCAGTGCTATATTACTAGGGAATTTCATAATGAGGCTTCTTCGGATGGCGTATTGACGAGTTGTTGGATTTACGATTTAAAGTGTCCTAACTCCTCGTACGTCTAGTCTGCCCTTCTTAATTTTTGGATAGCTCGAAACGATAGTAGGTGTTGACTATATTGTGTATCTCGCATCGTGCGCGCGCGCGGCGCGCTCGGCTCAACAAGTACTTGAATACTGATCGCACGCTCCCTATATTAACTAGGTTGCATTCGGGCGTTAGCGTGACGCGTTTCCATTTGGGATATTTTGTTATCAGTTTACTCACTCAAGGTGAGTTCATAGCTCCATGTTTTACAATTATTGATTTACAAGTTTTTGGGGGTGAGAAACATATGCATATTTTACAAATTGGACGCAAGTGTACATTTTATCATGATTACGTGTTGCCTAGGTTGCGAGAACCACTATGCCCTTGAATCATGAACATATAATTACTGGAATGTGAGCGCGATGATTATAGATAGATCCATTTTGGGATTGACCTCCCGTTCGGTGACTAGCTATCACTGGATAACGAAGTATATCATGTCAGATGTTTGGTGTTACGGGTTAATTTCATCACGGGCAATGTAGGCAATATCCTATGTTACTGTATTCATATATGTCGAGCTTCAGTGTCATGAGCTTAGGAAAACGTAATTACATTTTGTGATGTCTGCATCTGTTGCATTATCACGAGGAAAGTCTTGCGGTCCTGCACATACATTTTCATAAACTTATGAAATTCACCAACTTTATGTTGACGTTTTAAATGTAATGTTTTTTAGGAGGTCATTAAGCACGAGGTGCGAAGGATACATGGCGGGCTATATTTTGGAAGTCATGCATTAAAGATTTAGTCGCAGTACATTTTGTATATCTGTTATGGGCTTTAGAAATCTTTGTATAATAACAAGTAAAAAGTAAAGCTTTGGGCTTTTGTAACACATCAGTTATTTTTTCGCTAATGTATCAGTTTTAAATGACTTTTTGGTCGTTCTTATATTATCTTGTGTTATTGATCTGAGAAGTAACACGCCGACCCTTATTCCGCTGCGACCCAATTTGGGGGTGTTACATTTGTTATCATGTACACAATAGTACTAAGCTGCAAATAATAACCTATAATTTTTCCCCTTTTTGTTTATCCAATAGGGGTCTTTGTAAAGATATGCCTCTTGTAAACACTTCTAAGTGGAGCATGTAGATGGTTACCCCTATCCTAGTCTCGCAGCGAGAGAGTATCTATATATAGATAGAGAGAGAACTCTTTGCATTGATTGTAGGCTCTATGTAGTGATTACTCATGAAGAAACACTGCGTATAACAAATTGACGATGAAGTTAATTTCCCAAACTTGTGGCTTATGTCTTGTACTATCCAGTGAATCGAACTTTAAAAATCTGTGAACTATAGTAGACCGCATCTTGACAAAATCCTCATCTCTTCTATGAGACACATACTAAGTGGATGTAAACGCGCGCGCTGCATTAAGACTATAAGAAAAATCACACACTTTTGCTAGATTTTGAAAAGTTTCATACGATTATACGCCCGGAACAAGTTATCTTCAAAGCAAAAACTTTTAAGAATATGATACGACAGCACTGTGAAACAACTACAACTAAATACGCCATCAATACTGTCTTCGTACCCCAATCACTTTTTAATAAATCACAACATAGCATCAAATCACTAAGAATAAACTGTGTTTGAAACAGTTCTATTCCGAGATCCACTCTTCTCGCTCTCTTACTTAACTTGATACGTAAGGTAAAAATGCTATGAGATAGTACTAACGGTCAAACTTATCCTGGACAAGTACTCTCACCAACCTAATCCCCACACCCACACCAATCTACAACTACCACAAACCTCAAAAAAACCTACCCCCCTACATACCACCAACCCAACATTTACCCAACTAACACTATAATACAACCCCCACATAAAAAATTATCCACAACTAACACACCCCCCCCCCCAAACCCACCTATCCCCCCCCCCATACACACCCACCCCCCCCAACCAAAACCACCCTCATATAATCTCCAAATCCCTCTCCCCACACCATAACACAACACCCACCCCCATAAAACCATACAACCAAACATCATACAACCCAACCACCCCCCCCACCAATATCCAATCCATAAAACCCCAAACCCTACCCTTTGTTCTCAAACCCCACCAAATCCCCCTCTCCTACCAACTCCCTACCACCACCCAATAACCACCCCCAAACCTCCTCCTCCCAACAAACCCCCCTCACCCCAACCCACTCAACCCAACACAAAACCCAACCACTAATAATACATAATTCTCTCAAACCCATCTCACACAACAATCACATAAATACACTCAATATATTATAACCTCCAATATCCATACCTTTCTAACTACCATACATCCTACCAAAATAAATACCCCAACAAAAGCATCAATAAACATAAGTCCCCTAACCCCACAACCCTACCCATTTCAACATCCTCCACAACCCATTTCCCCTCCCCTAACCCTCCCATCCATCCACTCTAACCCCCCTCCTAACACCCTTCATAACAACATACCATCCAAATCCTCAACCCCCCCCCACATACATCCTCTCACCACCCACTTCAATTATAACTTATATAAAAAAAAATTTTCCTCACTACTTCTCCCTTGATTCCTGTTTACTGTCTCCCCCCCCCTATCATCATCATATATATTACCATATTACTATTGAGACCTACTTATTTATCACTCCCCATTACCCCCATATATTTTACTTTAAACTCAACCCCATCTATAGGACATAATTGACCCCATCTTGTGACACTTTTACTGACAAGTATCCCATACTTCCTTGCAGTCCCCCCGTTAAACAGCCCCCCCCCCTCCCCCCCTCCCCCCACCCCCTCCCAGAGCCCCTTACATGTCATTACTCATTACTTCAAGTCTATATAGCTTATAACAGACCTTATTCCGTCCCCGCCCCCCCCTCGCAAGCCTCGTCCGAGAAAGCGTTTGATTACCGTTACGTACCCCCCCTATTCCTAATAGCTAGGTTTTGCCTACCCCCCGCACCCACAGCTTCTACTTCACCGCATATCATGGCCGCATCACGGTTTTGGATCTCGGATAGAACTGTTTCAAACAACAGTTTATTCTTATTGATTTTATGGCTAGGTTTGGAGATTTATTGAAAAAGTGATTACGAAGACAGTTGATTATTGCTTATTTGATGTTGTAGTTGGGTTTCACAGTGTGCCGTGTCTTTTGATATCTTAAAGTTGTGGTGGCTTGTTAAGATAACTTGTTTGTGCTTATAATGGCGTGATGAAGACTTGTCAAATCTAGACAAAAGTGTTTGTGATTTTTCTTATAGGTGCTTAATGCTCACATTTACTATCACTTAGTATGTGTCTCATAGAAGATGAGGATTTTGTCAAGAGGTTCGCGGCGAGCACACACGCTCAGCGATATTTCACAGATGTTTTATACAGTTCGATTTCACTGGATAGACACAAGACATAAGACACAAGTTTGGGAAAATTTATACTTCTTCGTCAAATTTGTCTTATACTCCGTTTTCTTCATGAGTATCACTACACATCGAGCCTAAGAGTTCTGAGGATTCAGAGTATGGTAAATATATGGGTGCGCAAGGGACGCTTATGATTAAATGTTTACCCATCTACATGCACATTGAGGGAAGTGTTTTACAAGTTGCATATCTTTAGAAGACCCCTATTGGATGAAGACAAAAAGGGGAAGAAAATTATAGGTTTATTGATTTGCAGCTTATTATATGTGGTGACATGATACAAAGTGTAACACCCCCAAATTGGGTCGCAGCGGAATAAGGGTTCGGGGCGTGTTACTTCTCAGATCAATAACACAAGATAATATAAGAAGCCCAAAAGTCCCATTTAAAACTGAACCATTCGATTAACTAACGTATTGTGTTACAAAACGCCCAAAGCTTTACTTGTTTAGGGTTGTTCTTCTTACAAAGATTCCAGCCCTAAAGATATACAAAATGTAATGCGACTAAAATCTTTAATGCATGACTTCAAAATATAACCGCCCAATGTATCCTTCGCACTGTGCTTAATGACCTTCCTAAAAAACATTAATTTAAACGTAACATAAAGTTGATGAATTTCATAAGTTTATGAAAATGTATGTGCAGGACCGCAAGACTTTCCTCGTGATAATGCAACAGATGCAGACATCACAAAATGTAATTACGTTTTCCTAAGCTCATGACACTGAAGCTCGACATATATGAATACAGTACATAAATATTGCCTACATTGCCCGTGATGATGTTTAACCCGTAACATCCAACATCTGCATGATTATACTTCGTTTCAGTGATAGCTAGTCACCCGAACGGGGAGGTCAATCCCAAATAGATCTATCTATAATCATTCGCGCTCACATTCCAGTAATTGATAGTTCATGATTTATAGGCATAGTGGGTTATCACTACTTAGGCAAAACGTGATAATGATAAAATGTACACTTGTGTCCAATTTGTAAAACATGCCACTATGTTCTCACCCTAAAAACTAGTAAATCAATATTGTAAAACTGGTAGCTATGAACTCCCTTTAGTGAGTAAAATTGATAATAAAATATCCAAATGGAAACGGTACGCTAACGCCGAATGCAACCTAGTTAATATAGGTTGTAATCTTATTCAAGTACGTTGTCTAACAACAACATTATAATCAATATATAGTTATCACCGTACTATGTTCGGGCTATCTAATTAAGAGGTCATGGACAATGACGTACGAGGAGTTATGACACGTTAAATCGTTAAATCAACAACTTCGTCAATACTCATCCGAAAGAAGCTCATTATGAAATTCCCTTGTAAGATAGTACTTTGATAACTAGATAACATATCTATTTATATAGCCTTTATCACCATCTAATCGTTTAGTGAAAATCGATATTTATAAGTAAAAACGTTTTATTATTACGACTTTAGAAAATGACATACTTTGTCGTTTTTAAGACCGTTTCTCGCGTGTTCTCCGCACGCTTGTATTAGACGATAGTGATCATAATGTATTGCATGTTTTAGGTTTTCAAGATTTTGGTGTGAATAAGTGTTTTTATGGTTCATCACAGTTTAATCCCGTTTTTTATAACTTTAATTAACGTACAACCGTTTTTTGATCGTATCTTATTCGTGTATAGCTCGTTTTTAGCTATATTTTTAGAGCAAGTTTAAAGTTCTCGTATTTGAAAGTTTTATCATATTATTGATGTTTACAAAGTATAAGTTTCTGTCATGAATAGTAATATTTATAAAAATAGTTTTATAAACGTATTTAGCGTCGTAAACTCGTAACTAGTGTATCTTCTTCGTTATTAATCCGTTTTTCGAGTTCTTTACATGCCCACGATCCTTGGGACATGTAGTATCTTATAAAATCATAAAACATATGTGTTAAATTCGGACTTCAAACAGACCCTTTTGAATATTTTGCAATAATGTGTTTATAACTTGTTTTTACAACTTTTTAGCTTAACCACTTTGTTACAAATCCATTACAATACTTATTATCTTATGTATTACATATAATAAGTCCATTAGTTCATATTTTATCCATGGTTCAAGACAAACGTCCTGAGAACTCATTTTTAATCACAACTTTATAAACGAAACCCTATTTGTACATATTCATTGGCGCGCGTATACGTAACCAGTGTATTGTACAAGGAGTATAAATTAAATTTGAACATCATATTAGCATCAGAGTCAACATGTAAATAAGTTCATCATCTCTTCATTACGCCTAAAGTAAAAATCCCTTTCACATATCAAAAGTATCTAAATGGTGATTTAGCTAAATAGAGCATATGAACAATAATCGCGCGTGGGCTAGCGTCTCTGAGAAATTAATCTTTTAAATAACTTGTGGGATGCGTAGAGAAAGAATAACAATCACACCCTTATGCTTAAACAACCTTGGCTGAAAATATAGGTTGAAAACCCTATTACAACCAAAACACGAATCTTGCAACAATCTTGTTCGCTCTCTTCCCTTTCAAGGCTTAATCCAAAACCCTTCAACTACTTCTTAGAATACTTTAAGTAATGATGTTATAAAACTACTATGGTGTGAAAGAAAATCAAGCTATGGATTGTGTATTATATGAGTTTGATGCCGTGGGTTTAGAAGAGAGACAAAGAGATTGATTTTGTGATTTTTGTAATGAAATGTCTTGTGTGAGTTTTCTATGACCCTTGCATGCCTATTTATACTACTTGGAGATCATATGAGATATTTTTGATGTCAAGTGGAAGTATGCATCGGTTTGGCAAGGCTTGGAACTCTTGAAAGAGGACTAGGGCTTATCTTGGATAATGATAAGACTTGGTCGTCATGGTTATGTGGATACAATGATGCATGTCATGACGAATATTTTGTGAAGCTTTGGTGACTCTTGGCTTCTAGTCATACATGTTCACGTTTTTATATGCTAGGGGAGGCTTGGTCCGTCTTAGATCTTACAAAGTATTCCGCTCTCTAGAGCAGGCTATTATCCACTTGAGTAACTACTTCTGATAGTACTAGAGATTAAAATAAACTGTATAACTTGCCACATGAAGAGTTTGATTTGAATTCTTTCCATGAGGGAATAATGCTATAAAGTGCATACACACTTGAAGTAGTAATACACTTTAAGTATTGGGTGCAGAAATTTTGGGTATTTGATGAAGCGTAGATAAAGTTAACGTGTTTCCGGAAGGCCTAACGAATTTATCGTGAAACGTAACCACTTAATGTAACCAATAAAAATAAAATGTGCAATGTTTATAATTATCCTCTAACTAATCATATAACACTTGCTTGATGTAAACGTTAATCCTTTAATGCCTGTTTACATTGAATGATTATTTTTAGTTTACGCGATTTAGCTTAACGATTACAATTTAAAAGCAAATGCGTAATACCCAAAAAATAAATTATGAATTACATAATGTCGTACAATGACCTAAAACATGAAGAGTGTTATAGTTTATAGTCTTCTCCCGTTAAATGAGCCTTGGTCCTCAAGGCTTTACACGGCACTTGATGATGGTGCGGTCTTGGTGAAGAGGTGTGGATATTTCTTCTCTGAATGATCTTACGTTTCCTACGTAACTCTAGGGCCCAGCCTAGAGTACATCGAACCTTGACAATAGGGGACACGCTTCGCCTCAATTGTTTGACTTCGCTATCCGTGATTTCTACAAGCTCTTCAACAGAAAAGAAGCTTGTTATCACTTGGAAGTCCTTCTCTCTCTCGCGATTCATGGACTAATGGTCGTCAGTTAACATTTTTCAAGTTGGATACATGGAACGTATTGTGGGACCTGCTCAGCTCTTGAGTGAAGCTCAAGCTTGTAAGCACTGACTCTAACTTTTTTCAAACTTTGGAAGGTCCGACTTATCTGTGGTTTATCTTCCGCATTTGCAAAATGTACGACCCCGTTCCAAGGCGAAACCTTAAGCCATAACTTTATCTCAACTTGAATCTCATCGGTTTATGCCTTTTTTTAAATCAGTGTAGCGGTTTTGTAGATCGCGAGCGATTTGAATCCTTTTGTTTAATCTGGATGAGCCTTCGTTGTTTTCTTGCACTAATTCATGGACCAGAATGAGTTTGAAACTTGTCCAACTGGCCAACACATAGGTGAACGACATACTTTTTGACCATAAAGTGCTCAAATGATGCGCCTTAATGCTAGCATGATAACTGTGTATTGTTATGAAAATGGACTAATGCAATGTTATAACCTAACCATTTCCAATACGATTACGCAAGCACATAGCATTCCTCAGAGTTTGGATGGTTCTCTCGCTCTGTCGTCGGTTTGCGGGCATGATATGCATTACTCATATCCAAACTTGTACCTAAATCCTTCTGAAGTAACCTCCAGAAATTTGATGCGAACCGAGGGTCACGATCACAGATAATTGAAACAGGTATTCCATGCTTCGTAACTACCTCCTTTAGGTACATTATTGCCAGTTTATCCATAGGATCAGTTTTCCTCATTGGCATAAAAATGGCAGACTTTGTGTAACACCCCCAAATAGGGTCGCAGCGGAATAAGGGTCCGGGGCGTGTTACTTCAAGATCAACAGCACAAGATATATAAGAACGACACAAAAAGTCGTTTAAAATGATACATTGGATTTAATTGAAAGATTTAGTACAAAAGCATATAGCTTTACTTGTTCATTGCCGAATATACCAAAAGTTGGACAATACATTTTCCCCAATATGATGCACCTAAATCTTTAAGCGTGCAATCCAAAATATAACGCAATGCATCCTTGGCATCCCATGCCTATTGATCTCTGAAACAACAATTGCTTAAAAACATCAACAAATTGTGGTGAATTCATAGGTTTGATAAAATCATAATGTGCAGGACCGCAAGTCTTTTTAGTGATAATGCAACACATGCAGATCTCACAAAAACTAGATTACATTTACACTAAGCTCATGACACTGAAGCTCGACGATCTTTCTTGCAATTAAACTATATATTGCAAATTTCTGCCGATTAGCTCGCGGGATCTCTCACATCGAAAAACTCTTAATTCGACATGCTATACCGTTCGTTCCCGGTGATAGCTAATTACCCGAACGGGGTGAGGTGTTTCCGAATAGATCTATTAAATACATTTCGCGCTCAATAATGCTAATTCCCAACCCAACTACATCTATGCAATTGACAGTTCATGATAATGGGCTTAACTGGGTTATCGGTACTTAGGCAAACATGTAATCAATACTTGCGTCCAATTTGTAAAACAAAGCATGTTTCCACCCCATAATTATAAATTATTGAAATCGTAAAAATGTGGGGCTATGAACTCACCTTGAGTTCAGATAATCCAAATATCGCAGATAAAGCGTCACGTAAAAGATCGAATGCAACCTAAATTATCATAGGTCGTATAAGTACCAAGTACTTGAATCTAATCTTATAGTTGTTACCTCGTACTATCGTTCGGGCTATCATAATTAAAGAGGTCATGACATGACGTTCGAGGAGTTAGGACACTTTAAATCGTAAATCCAACAACTCGTCGAAACGCCATCCGAAGAGGCCTCATTATGAAACTCCCTAGTAATATAGTACTTTGATAACCACATAATATTCTATATAGCTCAATCACCAACTAATGGTTTTGGAAAAATTGTGTTTAATAAGTTAAAACGTTTATAATTACCGTTTTACCGTTTAGTAAAACTGGCGTATCTTTTGCGTTTTAAGCCCGATTCTTGCGTTTCTTATGTCCATCTTTTCGTATTAAGACGGGTTATCGATATTTGACATTTTCATAAAATTTCCCCCCTGTTGAACAGTAACTTTTACTGTTCAGTAGACAGACATGAAGTTATATAAATTTCGTATTTGAGTTGTGTCGTAAAACCCTAAATTCGTATTTTATTCGTTATAACGCTCCGTTTTATGTAATGATATCTTTCTTTCGAGGACGTTACATCGTATTTGAATGTTCTATATATTTTAGAGGTTTACAAAAAATATAAACTTTCTGTCCAGAATAGTAACTTTTTTATAAAAATCGTTTATTTAAAGAATTAATTGTCAGTATACGCGCTAAATTCATAACTCAGTTCTCGTTATTAATTGAAAATTACGATTCTTATCATTTTGGAATCCTAAAAATGTGTATTATTTTTTAAAAATACTAACCCTTGCTGATTTGTAATTTTTTATAGAAAATGTTTTAAAAAAATTTACTTAACGACTCATTTATTAACGTATAACTTGTTTTAACGTAACTTTTTCATTATTAATACCGTTTAATCAAGTTTTCTTACTTTTTCCGGAATCGTCGAAAATGATTAGCCTTAATAAAAATATAAAATTATATTGTAAAAATCGGATTTGGGACAGAATGTTTATCATGTTTGTTAAGGTCCATTTTGATCTTTCTTATGACTTTACCTCTTTTGTATTGTAACCACAAGTCTCATAATTCTTGTCAATATATATCATCCTTATATTATCACTTACTTGTCCATAATAGATTTCTTATGTTCCAAAGTTACCAAGGTAACTATTCCATGATAATACTTAAAATTATAACTTACTTAAGAAATCTCTAATTTCTAGTTTTGTCATTAAATCCATTTTTATAACAAAACCAATTGGTACAAGTTGTATATTCTTTCCTATATGACCTTATTTTAGTGTTCTATTAACATGATTAAAAGTCCATAATCAATCTTAACTTGTCTTATGTATTTCTTTAAGTTGAAACATATTATGAAGTTATGAAAACCCTAATTAATCCATAATCATGTTACAAACGAAACAAAACCATATGGATACAACCTTTTCTCATCCTTTTAAACATATGTAAGTAATTCACACAATATATATATAATGGTAAAATGATACATTTCTAATAATATAAACTCTCATTTCTATGAATAAAACCTAAATGGAGAATTTAAAGCTAAATAGATAAATAGAATAATCATATGCATAAAAATGAAAATTATGAGAACATAAAGAGTTCAAGTAAACCTTATGAGGTATGATGATGATAAACAATTTATAAACCCTTGTTTAGACTAGAAACCAAAGCTTGCACTTAAGAAAACCCTTATTTTCTTAATAAAAACTCTAGCTTCCTTTTCTTGATTAATACTTGCAAATGGTGATTCAATGGATGGAAACACCTTAGAATGTCTTAGGATGGATGTGTATAAGAGTGTATGGGTTGAATAAAATTTTGTATGGATTTAGTTGGAGGGTGTTTGTATGCCGTGAGCTATAGGGAGCCAAAAGGGAGGAGTTTGTTGGATTTTCTAGTTAAGTGTTAAGCATGTATGACTTCTCTTACTAGATACATGAATATATATGGAAGTCTTGGTCAAGGAGACATGTTGAGGTCTTAGGGATGGGTTATTGGTCTTAGGGATGGGTCTATGAGTCAAAGAGACAAGGTATGGTGTGGCTTTAATGAGACATGATGTACTTTGACCAAAGTGGAAGAGTTTCTTATATCACTTGAATTCATGGCCATAATTTCGGTAATGAGAGGATATAGGTGATGTTGTTGACCAATTTTTATGTATTGGGTATAAAAGTGGGTATTTGTTGAAGCGTAGAAATATTTTTGTGGTTCCGGGAATGCCTAAACGCAATTTATCGCGAAACGTATACACTTTACGTATCCGATAAAAATAAAATGAACAAAGACCATAATTATTCTCAAAATAATTATTTAATACAAATAATTATATAAACTCTTGCGTTGATGTGAACATTTAAATTGTTTGGTGCCGTTCTACATTGAACGCTAATTTTTGGCTGTACGCGATTTAACTTAACGTTTTACAATTTTTAAAGCAAACACGTTACAATATAAAAATTAATTGTACTTTTATTGACGTGCACAAAGACTTGAACAACACAGGGTGTTATAGACTTCCCCGTTAAACGAGCATTTGTCCTCAATGGTCATGATGCAGTAGCACTTGACGACGGTGTTGGTCTTGGTGCAAGAGGTGTGGATACTTTTTCTTGTATTGGTCTTCACGCTCCCACCGTGAACTCAGGACATATCTTGGAGTGTCATCGAACTTTGACTAATGGGATCGACTTCGCTTCAATCGTTTAACTCACTGCCCACTATTTCTACCGGGTTTCCTTCAACACAAATGAAGTTTGTCGTCCAATTAAGTCCATCAAACGGAACGGCTAATGTCGTCGGCCAGACAATTTTTCAGATTACGATACATGAATTGTATTATGGACTCTGCTCAATTCTTCTGGTGTTCATGCTTTGTAAGCAACTTCTCCAAAAACCTTTCTATCACCCTTAAAAGGTCCATCATACCTAGGGTTCAACTTCCCCCGTTTGCCAAAACGTACGACCCCTTTCCAAGGCGAGACCTTAAGCATGACTTTATCTCCGACCTGGAATTCCATTGGTTTACGCTTCAATATCAGGTAACCTATTCCTGTCGATTCACGAGCCAGCTTTCATCCTTTGTTTGATCTGGATGATTTTCTCAGTGGTTTATTGGAATCGTTTTGGACCGAGTATTTGAAGTTCTCCAACTTCAGTCCAACAAACAGGTAAAGCGAACTCTATCGACCTAAAGGGCCTTAAAATTGTGCGGCTTGATGCTAGCCGTGTATAGCGTATTGATTATATGAGTACTCGACTAAAGGTAATGGTTAACCCAACCCTTTCAAAGTCGATCGCACGGCACGCAGCTTATCCTCGAGAGTTTTGAATTGTCCTCTCACTTTGCCGTCTGTCTTGGGGAGTGGTAACGCAAGTATCATATCACAAGTTGGTGGCCAAAGCGTTTCTGAAGTGACCTCCAGGAAATTGGCTATGCGAATCTCGGGTCACGATCGCAAATGATTGAGACAGGTTATTCCTTATGCCTCGTGACCACTCTCCTTTAGTACAATCTTGCAAGTTTATCCAAGGATTTGGTCTCTTCATTGGTGTGAAGATCGCAGACTTAGTGTGTCGGGTCAACGATTACCAAATTGTGTCATAACCTTGAGACGTTCTAGGAAGCTTCGTGACAAATCTAATGTGATGTTCTATCCCACTTCATTCGGTGTATCTTGGGTTGTACCACACCAATCTGATGCCTTTGATGTTCGGCCTTGACCTTAGCACAGGTCAGCACTTGTTACATAAGTGGCATGTAGGCGTTCATGATGGGCCACCAATATTAAACTTCTTCATGTCTTGGTACATTTTGTTCGGAACCCGGATGAAATAGAGTAATTTTGGATTTGTGGGGACTCGCTGCATGATTATAGTTCAGTGTAAAATCGCCATAACAAGGTAACCAGCTTCTGCCATTGAGGCACAGGGTTCCATCCGCACGTGGCTCCAACTTTTGTTCTTAATAGCTTCAGGAATTTAGCATTTTCAACCAACATTACCCCTACGTTCTTCGCTTTCAATGTTCTCGGGGTTCCGCGCTTTCTGGTTCTGAGCATTTAAGATCTGTTTGGGAAGGTCCAAACTAATAGTCATAACCAAGGCTCGAACTCTTAGCGGTGGTTCTCGTTCTTTCCTGCTTAAAGCATCAGCAACGACATTTGCTGTTCCTCCGGGTGATACGATATCGCAATCGATAATCCACTTCGCAACATTTCTAACCATCAGCGTTGCCTCATGTTCAACTCTTTTTGATCTAAAATGTGTTGCAAACTCTTGTGATCGGTATACACCGTACACTTAGTTCCATATAAATAATGTCTCCAGATCTTAAGAGCGAACACCACTGCACCGAGTTCTAAATCATGAGTCGTGTAGTTTTTCTCATGAATCTTCAACTGTCGTGATGCATAAGAAATCACTTTTTCCCTCTGCATCAACACAGCGCCCAAACCCTTCTTCGAAGCGTCGCAGTATGCGATGAAATCTTCGCTTCCTTCAGGTAATGCAAGGATTGGTGCACTGCACAACTTTTGCTTCAACAGCTGAAAAGCTGCTTCTTGTTTATCGCCCCATTCAAACTTAACCTTCTTCTGGGTGAGCTTGGTCATAGGTTTGGCGATCTTAGAAAACCCTTCGATAAATCTTCGATAGTATCCAGCAAGACCTAAGAATTGACGAATCTCCGTTGGTGACTTAGGAGATGTCCAATCCTTAATGGATTCAATCTTGGCTGGATCCACATGAATTCCTTCACTATCGATCACGTGACCTAAGAACTGTACCTTAGGAATCCAAAATTCACATTTGGAAAACTTTGCATACAACTCCTCTTTCTTTAACAACTCCAATATTATCTTCAGATGCTCTTCATGCTCTTTCTTGTTCTTGGAATAGATCAAAATATCATCAATAAAGACAATCACAAATTTATCCAGATATGGTTTGCAAACCCGATTCATAAGGTCCATGAATACGGCAGGTGCGTTTGTCAAACCAAACGGCATAACTTGAAATTCGTAATGGCCGTAACGAGTTCTGAAGGCAGTCTTCGGAATGTCTTCTTCTCGAACCCTCAATTGGTGATATCCTGACCTTAAGTCAATCTTCGAGTAGACACTTGATCCTTGGAGCTGATCAAATAGGTCATCAATTCTTGGGAGCGGATAACGGTTCTTCACCGTTAATTTATTCAGTTCCCGGTAATCAATGCACATCCGGAATGACCCGTCCTTCTTCTTGACAAACAAGACCGGAGCTCCCCAGGGCGAGGAACTGGGCCTTATAAAGCCTTTGTCGGACAGCTCTTTCAGTTGCTCCGATAACTCTTTCATTTCGGAAGGCGCTAATCGATAAGGTGCCCGTGCTATAGGTGCAGCACCAGGTACCAAATCAATTTGGAATTCCACTTGTCGAGTCGGAGGAAGACCCGGCAAGTCCTCCGGAAATACTTCGGGAAAGTCTTGAACTATTTGTACGTCCTCAAGTCGCTTCTCCTTCGACTTGTTTTCAACTTCTTTTGCAGTGATATGTGCCAGAAAGATAGGAAACCCTTTTTCCATGTACTTCTGCGCTTTAGTGCACGAAATGATGTTTAATCGTGTCACACTTCCCTGAGTACTTCCATCACCGTGTATGATTAAGGTTTTATTTCTCCAGGGGATGCGAACAATCTTCTCGGCACACACAATGACCGCTTGGTACTTCGCCAACCAATCCATACCGATTATAGCATCAAAACTACCAAGTTCTACAGGCATTAAGTTTATGTTGAATTGGTGGTTTAGGAAGTTTAATGTGCATCCCTTAAGTATAGTGTTTAGCCCAATTATCCTACCGTCAGCTAGTTCGACATCATAATAGTGGTCTAGGGTAGATGGCGTGATGTCAAATTGGGAGCTAAATGTAGTAGACACAAAACTTCGATCGGCACCCGTATCAAATAAGATATAAGCATAGTGGTTGTTTAGAAGGAACGTACCCGCAACGACATTGTCTGGGTTTGCCCCCGCATTTCCAACCACATACACCTTCGCTGTAGCCCTGTCGTTTCCAGCTTGATTACCACGGTCATTGTTTCTCAGTCTTGGGCAGTTACTTTTAAAATGGCCTTGAGCTCCGCACTCAAAGCAACCATTGCCCTGCTGATTATTGTTGTTGTTGTTACGGTTGTTGTTGTTGTTGTTACGGTTGTTGTTGTTGTTGTTACGGTTGTTGTTGTTGTTGTTGTTACGGTTGTTGTTGTTGTTGTTGTTGTTACGGTTGTTGTTGTTGTTGTTACGGTTGTTGTTGTTGTTGTTGTTGTTGTTGTTGGCATTGGCAGCAGGCTACCTACATTTCTTCCCCCTTCCTTTCCTGGGTCAGATGACCAACCCTTTTGCAGTTATTGCACCTAGGTGGACAAGGACCTTCATGATTGTAGTTACACTTGGAACACAGAGGTTTAGACCCGGCGTATGATTTCCTGCCACTATTGCCTGCAGTGTAGGCCTGGCTGGTGTTCTGCCTTTTATTCTGTTGGTTTTGATTGTTCTTGGAAAGATCATCATTCTTTCTTTTCCTTTCTGCCTGACGTTCAGCATAAGCATGGGTCTTATCCTCCATCAACTCAGTTCGTAATCAATTTAACTTCTTGCATGGTCTTTGATTTTGATGCCTTTACACTGCCAAGTATCATATCGGGCAATCCACCGATATACTTTTCAATCTTGTCTACCTCTTCTGGGAACATTCTGGAACACATCAAAGCTAGTTGCTGAAATCGTCGACTATAGGCCACCACATCGGTGCCTTTGACTTTAAGATTCCACATTCATTCTCAATCTTCTTGATCTCGCCCCTTGGGCAGTATGATCGTCATCATTTTCTTCAGTTGCTGCCCATGGCATCGGCTTGAGATGCTTCAGTAGTTGTGGTATTCAACAATGGGCATTTCCACATGTAAGAGCATCATCTTGCAGAGTGCAAGTCGCGAATTTGACTTGGCTAGTTGCTGGGCAATTGCTAATGCTAAACACAGATTCCATTTTCTCAAACCATCGAGTGAGTCCGACGACTCCCTCAGTGCATTTGATGGTCCAAAAGGTTTGCATTTTCAAGAATTCAGAGTAAGAGCATTCGCGAGCAGCTTGGGGGGGGGGGGGGGGGTGGCGCGCGGGGGGGGGGGGGGGCGGGGGGGGGGGGGGGGGGGGGGGGGGGGGGGGGGAGGGGGGGTGGGGGTGGGGGGGGGGGGGGGGGGGGGGGGGGGGGGGGGGAGGTGGCTGGGGGGGGGGGGGGGGGGGGGATGTCCTGGTCCTGAACCTCTGCTATTGTAGGCCATTCTAGCCCTGCTTGCTTCTGCTTCAGCCATTGCAGCAGCAACTCCTTGGTCAATTAAGGCCTGAAGTTGTGCCTCAGTAACAGTTGTGGTTGTTTCATTTGGAGTTGGTGGGGCTCGGGTTGATCTCGTGGCTCTTTTTGGTGCCATTTTCTTCAATCATAAGAAAATACAATTCGATAGATTTCATTAAAATCGTGACACGACAAAATAAAAATCGTTTATGTTAATAAAAAAACATACTTGCAAATCCGATGGGAATGTATCTGATAATTAAAGTGAGATCTCATCACCACTTGAAATGTAAAATTGAATTGTAATTAACATGATATAACTAAATCGGACATTCTTCATCACAATTCGATTATAACATGATATAATACCTCCATTTCATATATAATTGGAAATCATACATGATAGGTTTAGATACAAATGATATACATTTAGGTTACAAATAAACATAATAACCTAAAGCCTTACTAGCCGGGATTAAACCCGTAATACTTAGTAGGCTGTATACAAAATGACTAGCCATAACAAAGTCTAATCTAAGAACTGCTGCCAGTGTCCTCTGGTAGCCCTGGCTGTGCAGGACCCCCAGCGGGTCCCTGCTGTCCCTGCAATACAGTAACCTGCCCCCGCAATGTCATCACCTGTCCCTGTAAGGCTGTCACCTGCTCCTGCAGTGTGGTGACTAGTCCCTGGAGTGGAATCGTCTCTCTCTGTAGTGTCTGTACAGCAGTCAATGTCTGAATAATTTGCTGCTGTCGAGTGCGGTCAGCAGCTCTCAATTCTCTTATCTCCTCACGCCTCCTGCGGTCTGTCTCTAGCAAATCAGAAATCGCTCTCTGTCTCCTAAGATCCGCTGACTGTAACTCTGTGATCTCTGACATCTGTGCATGAACTGTGGTGCGTAGGGATATAACCCCTCCATGAGCAAGATCGCTCGCATCCATGGCTCGTCCCCAAGCCTCTCTAGACATACCAGCCTCGGTCTCCATGAGCTGACGTGTATGTGCATGAGTACGTCTATCTCGAAACAACATATTGACCCGACCGGCCAATAACTGTCTCTGTCCCTGCTCATCATCCAACCTCGTGTAGATCTCATCTGTATCTCGCCTAACCATAGACTCAAACTCTCTCATGTGTGCACCCAACTCTGTATCGGTACTAACTGGAGCTCCCTGTAAAGTCTCAACAATCTCATCCCATGAATCTGTGATCCCATATCCAACGTACCTCTCAGGGTCACGCCTAATCTGCCTGTCCATAGTGGCAACAAAGCCGTAATCTGCCCTAAAACCTCCAGCTGGTCTAGCAGCAGCAGCGGCGGAGCTCTCTCCGACCTCATACCCGGGACCCAGTGCGAGACCTAACCCCATCCGAGGTGGTAGGTTAACCTCGGGTCTGTCAGATGGTAGTAACAATGGTGGGAATGAAGTAGGAGCTGATGTGGGCATGGGTGGTGGTGCATCTGGTCTGGTGGGGGAGAGTATGAAAGGTGGTGGTAATGGTAGTGAATGAGAAGTAGCTGCAGCCTCAGCTCTCATCCGAATGGTAGCAGCTCGATAGCCCAATGATCGAATAGGACTAGGGGGTGGTGCTGGCAATACTGGTGAAGGTGGTGATAATGGGATAGGAATCTGTGGTGGTGATGAAGACCATGGAGATAGTGGTGATGCTGGTGGGGAAGATATAGCAAGTAATCTGGCAACCTCAGAGTCGGACCATGCTGGTACCGGTAATGGCTCTGGAATAGTAATCCTAGCAGTCATACGGGTATGCAGGGTGAGGTGGTGGTGTAGTGCAGATCATCGGGGGTGGGAAACCCCCCCCCCCCCCCCCCCCCCCACCCCCCCGGTCTCAAATGGCTCAGTCTCCTCCGCAGATGGGGCAGTAGCTGGTAAAGCAACAACTACTGGGTAGGCAGGAGCTGAGTGCTCCTCCTCCGCCTCCTCGTCCTCCATCTCATCATCCTCATCCTCCTCATCGATGTCCATATCAGCATCCTCATCCTCCTCACTGTCCATCTCATCATCTCCGTCATCTCCTCCGTCAGCAGAATAGTCAATAGGATCCTCCTCAGGGTCCTCATCGTCATCCTCTCGATTGCCTCAGGATCAGACTCCGCACATATCTGGGTGACTGTGCAATAGGGTGAGGAATCTCAGCTACGGTGGTCCTCAGGTGAAGGCGGTGCATCTGGGAACTCATGGTCATCGGCTCTAGGTGAACCTATATCCGATAAGTCCTTATATGGACTGGAGATCTCTGTGTGTGTAACCCTTGGTTCGTCCGAACCGACATGACTGAATCTGAAAATTCAAAATAGCTTATATTAGTATTTAATATAAGACTCTTATAGTAATATACATTTATATCTTAACATGTATATCAATTATGAATGCATCTAGTTCAACCAACTAATGCAACAGGCAGTGTATGCATGAATGTATGCACATATGTATGTCCCGGTATCATTTTGTTATAAAAACATCTTTGAAAATGTTTATAGTCCAGCAAAAACATTTGACCTGGTTCTCTATAACCTTGGCTCTTGATACCAATCTGTAACACCCCCAAATTGGGTCGCAGCGGAATATGGGTCCGGGGCGTGTTACTTCATGAATCAACAACACAAGAGATATATAGAACGACCAAAAAGTCGTTTGAAAATGATATTTGGGAATTTTTTAACAAAGTCATTGTTACAAAATAAGCCCGTAGCTCTAACTGTTCCACTAATCAAAATACAAAGATTTTCAGGCCCCATATAAAGGTCACAAAATGACAATCCGACCAAATCTATAATGCAAGGCATCAATTCTCAAACACCAATGTTATTCCTCGCACCTTGTGCTTATTGATCCCCTGAAAAAACATTGCTTTAATATCGTCATACAATATGTTGTGTGAATTCATAGGTTTTGATAAATCATATATGTATGACACAAGATCTCTCAAGTGTTTGTTAATGCAACAGATGCAGATATCATATAATGTAATTACGTTGCTCTAAGCTCATGACCTGTTGCTTGAACATGTATGGATGCCCAAATTAATGCCGTTTAGCCGTGGTGATGTTCTAACCCGCAAACATCTATGTTCGATATGGTATACGTTCGTTTCACTGGTGAAGCTAATACCCGAAAAGGGGATGTCAAACGAATATGATCTATTTATAACATTCCGCTCGTAATCTACAGTTCATGATTATGGGTCAGATTGGGTTATCGCTATTAGGCAACAAGTTATCATAATATGACAATTAAAACACTTGTGTCCAGTTGTAAAACATCGCATTGTTTTTTCCCCCCAAAAAATTTGTAAAAAAAAAGCATGTAAAACGTGGAGGCTATGTACTCACCTTGAGTTCTGATAATCCAAATATCGCAGATAATGCGTCACGTAAAAGATCGAATGCAACCTAAATTATCATAGGTCGTATAAGTACCGAGTACTTTAATTGATAACATTGAATGTAATTCTATAGTTGTTACATCGTACTATCGTTCGGGCTATCATAATTAAAGAGGTCATGACATGACGTTCGAGGAGTTAGGACACTTTAAATCGTAAATCCAACAACTCGTCGAAACGCCATCCGAAGAGGCCTCATTATGAAACTCCCTAGTAATATAGTACTTTGATAACCACATAATATTCTATATAGCTCAATCACCAACTAATGGTTTTGGAAAAATTGTGTTTAATAAGTTAAAACGTTTATAATTACCGTTTAGTAAAACTGGCGTAACTTTTGCGTTTTAAACCCGATTCTCGCGTTTCTTATGTCCATCTTTTCGTATCAAGACGAGTTATCATAAATTGACATTTTTGAATTTCGGACCTACTGGTGAACAGTAACTTTTACTGTTCACATCAGACGTGAGTTTTATAAAAATCGTATTCGTCGTCGTAAAACCCGTAAATGTCGTATTTTATTCGTTATAGCTCCGTTTTTAACGATTCTTTCGAGGACGTTCTCGTATTTGAAAGTTCTATATTTTTATGAGGTTTACAAAAATATAACTTTCTGTCATGAATAGTAACTTTTATAAAAATAGTTTTATAAAAGTATTAATTGTCGTAAACTCGCGAAATTTATAACTCGCCCTCTTTTTTTTCATCGTTTATTATTTTTTCTTTTTCTTTTATTTTCTCCCCTTATTGTTTTCTTCTTTTTCTTTTCTTTTTTCTTTTTTTTTTTTCCTCTTCTTTCTTTTCTCTTTTTTTTTTTATGTTTTTTTTTTGCTTTTCTTTTTTAAATTTTATTTTTTTTCTTGTTCGTTATTTAATAGAAAATTACGATTCTATCATTTTGGATCCTAGAATTATGTATTATCTTGTTAAAAATATCAAAATGCAGCGTGTTTGATATAAATTTTATAAAAATTATTTTATAAACTCCGTTTAATTAACGTATAACTCGTTTTTAACGTAACTTTTTCGTTATTAATCCGTTTAACAAGTTTCTTACCTTTTCGGAATCGTCGTGATTTGTATTATCTTATAAAAATATAAAATCCCCTGTTTGGAATTCGAAAACTTTCTGTCCCAAAATGATCTTTTATATAACTTATTTATATAATATGTTTTATAGGACTTTCAACCTACAATTTACCAAAGTCCTTTTTATAATTCATATATTTCACATGTTATACATATAATAATGTTCATAAGTTCATATTCCTGTCCAAAGTATCACCAAGATCATAAGTTATTTACTTATACATGAAATCATAACTTTTTAATTAACTTTATTTACAGTTTACATATGAACTTTATTTACTTAAACCAAGATTGTACAAGATTATTCTCCTTTTTATTTCATGATATTACCATCATCATAACATGTGAGAAAGTGCATAAAATCATAATCACAAGAAAAATTACATTTTTCATGTTCAAAAGTATTCCTAATGGTGATTTCACTATTTATCATATCATATATATATAAATTCATAAACTAAGAACATAAAGGTTTAAGTTAGACCTTATGATGAATGATGATGATGAGAAACAAATGCTAAACCCGTGTT
>BQNB010034337.1:7806-51677 GCA_026074375.1 Tanacetum coccineum
TGATTCTCGAATATTTGAACGTGTAATTTACTAAGATGGAAATTCAATCCTTATGACATTTTCATTTATGCACATGTTTTGTTTTATGTTTAATTTCATGCAAAATGAATTGCACTAAACTGGGGAGGATTGTTGGAAATTTAGTGCAATTGTAGGAAATAGATCATACATGGAAATAGGTTTGGAGGTACAGAGTGTACACCAATCAAGTCATTGATTCTCCCTAACTCTTTTAGTGGTTAGCTTAATGTCTATTAAATGAGCGGTTTTAATATTTAATGTTTGTAATTATACCTATTAAATGGGCGATTTCAAGTTTGACTTAGTGACTATAACTATGATCATGTAATCACTATGCATTTATGAAGGATGTTATGAGATTAATTGGCGAATTAATGCTCATAACTCCTGGATAACTCCTTTTGACCAGGAGTTACAACTCTTTTGATTAAGAGTTTTCATCCCTATAAATAGAGATGAACACTTGCATGAAAGGTACAACACCAACATAGAAAACATAAACACTTAGAAGCGAAGGGTTCTTGATTTGTGTCTAAAACAAGAACAAACACTTGGTTTTATCCCAATGAGGTATTCGTGTAACCCAGGCATAGGGTCGAATAATCTTCTTTGGAAAGTGATTATACGACTTCAAGTGATATCCGGTAACCATCTTTGGTAATTAGCTAGGCTATTGATTATCTTCACCGTGTTCTGGGCCAACCTACAACCAATAATCAAAGAAGATTATAATGTGATAATCAATGGCTGCTGTTGCTGCTATGAAACATATGGCTTCAAACTTTGTCAAGCTTGACAAGTTTGAAGGGGTTGACTTTAGGAGATGGCAGAAGAAGATACACTTCTTGCTTTCCAGCATGTGTGTGGTTGTTTGTGCTTACTACTCCTATTCCTGAAGATGGTGAGAATTCTACCGTGGAACAACTCAGGAACAGGGCCAAATGGGATAATGATGACTATGTTTGCAGAGGTTTAATCCTCAATGGTATGTCTGATCCTTTATTTGATATTTACCAAAATGTTGAATCTTCCAAAGAACTATAGGATTCTTTGGAGGCCAAATACATGGTTGATGATGCATCAAGTAAGAAGTTCCTTGTTAGTAATTTCACAAATTACAAAATGACTGATTCAAGACCAGTTATGAAACAATACAATGAACTTCTTGGTATACTTGGAAGATTTAAACAATACAAAATGAACATGGATGAGGCTATTCAAGTCTTTTGTATCATTGATAAACTTCCTTCTTCCTGGAAAGATTTCAAGCACACCTTGAAACATCAGAAGGAGGAGTTAACTCTTATTGACTTGGGCAGTCATCTGCGCATTGAAGAGTCCCTCGGGGTGCAGGATAATGACAAGCCAAAGGGCAACTATGTTGCTGGTCCTTCAGTGGTTAATATGGTGGAACATAACAACTTCACTAGGTACACTAACAATAGAGGCAAACGTAAATATCAAGACACCAAAGTTGATCCTAACAAGAAACCTAAAGTGACTTGTTGGAAGTGTAGGAAACCTGGACACTTGATAAAGTATTGCAAAGGTGGAAAAGTTGGCAACAAGGCCAATGGTTCAGGCACAAATGGTTTAGTGGATGGTTTTACCAACTCACTGAAAGGTCAGAATTTGTTAAATAAATCTCTCTAGGTTTATTATGTTACATATGTATCTAAGGCTTACTTTGTACATGATGATGATGTTGCGTGATGGGTTGACTCAGGAGCAACTGTTCATGTGTGTAAAGATAGATGATGGTTCAAGACCTATTAGTCACTGAATGATGGATCTATTCTTTACATGGGAAATGAGTCAACAGCCCTGGTGCATAGACGTGGTTGTGTAAATCTTATATTTAGTTTTGAAAAGATTGTTTCCTTATTTAATGTTTTGCGTGTTCCTAATATAAGGACAAATTTGGTTTTCAGTAGTGTTTTGAATAATTGTGGTTATTAACAAATGATTAAATCTAATAAAAATTTGTTCTATCCAAACATGGTGTGTTTATTGGTTTTGGTTATTTGAGTAATCAAATGTTCATGCTTAATATTGTTAATGATAATATTGGTTCAGCCTTTATGTCAACCTCTAAACTGAATGATTCAATCCTATGGCATGTTAGACTGGGTCATGTCCACTATAAGAGGATGCAAGATATGTCTAAGGATGGGTTAATCCCAGCTTTTGACATAGACACTGAAAATGAAAAACTTGCATGCTGACCAAAATAACTAAGAAACCATTTTAAAATGTAAAACGTGAAACTAAAGTTTTGGAGCTGATCCACAATGATTTATGTGATCTACATGTTACTCCTTTATTGGGGAATAAAAAGTACTTTACGACATTTATTGATGATGCTTCAAGGTTTTGTTATGTTTATTTATTACATACTAAGGATGAAGCATTAGATAAATTCAAAGTATTCAAAACTGAAGCTGAATTACAACAAGGGTCCTTGATCAAAAGATTCAGGACTGATAGGGGAGGTGATTACATGGATACTCTATATTTTTAGGCTGTTGGTATTATCCATGAAACGACTGCTCCCTATACTCCACAACAAAATGGTATATCTGAAAGGAAAAATAGAGTACTAAAAGAAATGGTTAATTCCATGTTGTCCTACTCAGGACTGAGTCAAGGGTTCTAGGGTGAAGCTATGTTAACAACTTGCTATTTATTAAATAGGGTTCCCAATAAAAGGAACATGATAACCCCTTATGAACTATGGACCAAAAGAAAACCAAACCTGAACTATCTCAGGGTTTGAGGTTGTAGGGCAGTTGTAAGACCCTCTGATCCAAAGCTGAAAACTTTAGGTGAAAAAGGCATTGAATTCATCTTTGTTGGATATGCTGAGCATTCCAAGTCCTTTAGGTTCTATGTAACCGAACCTAATGAATTTGTTTCAATTAACTTAATAATTGAATCTAGGGATGCTATCTTTGATGAGAATAGATTCTCTTCAGTCCCTAGACCAAGTCTTAGGATTCCTAATCGAACCGAGGACAATGGTGGTTCAGTGGTCCCTAAAGAGGTCACTGAAGAGGTTGTTCAGCAACTTGAATCTCAACTTAGAAAAAGCAAAAGGAATAGGAACCCAAAGAACTTTGGACATGAATTTCAATTATACTTAATTGAAGGAATAAGGGATGATGTCTCTGATCAACACTCCTATTGATTTTAGGTTGAGGATAACCTCAAAACATTTGATGAAGCAATGAAGTCTCAAGATGTTGCTTTCTGGAAAGAAGCAATCAATGATGAGATGAATTCCATCACAGGCAACAACACTTGGGTGTTGGCTGATCTACCTCCAGGTTACAAACCTTTTGGGTGTAAATGGATCTTCAAAAGAAAACTGAGGGTACATTGAACTATTGAAAAGTTTAAGGCAAGACTGGTCATCGGGCTTCATATAAAAGTCATAGATAGACTACTTTGATACTTATGCTCCAGTGGCACGTATCAGTATCATAAGACTGCTGATTGTTATGGCATCAATTCATAATCTGATTATTCATTAGATGGATGTGAAGACAACATTCTTGAATGGTGAACTGAAAGAGGATGTTTATATGAACCAACCTTAGGGCTTCATCATGCGTGGCAATGAAAACAAGTGTGTAAACTGATGAAGTCTCTATATGGACTAAAGCACGCAATTAAGCAATAGCATCAAAAGTTTGATGAAGTGGTTTTGTCTAATGGTTATTTACTTAACCAAGCTGACAAATGTGTGTATAGCAAATTTGATGAAATTAGTAAAGGCGTCATCATTTGCATATAATAATTGATTATAAGCTAGATCTTTGGCACTGACCAAGTTCATGTTGACATGACAAAGGAATTCTTGGCATCAAGGTGTTTTGTGAAGGACATGGGAGAGGCTGATGTTATCCTTTGTATAAGGATTAAACATGAAAGTAATGGGATAACAATTTATCAGTCTCATTATATCGAGAAGGTACTAAAGAAATTCAATTACTTCGATTGCTCTCCAATGAGTACTCCTATGGATACAAGTGAGAAGCTAATGCCTAATAATAGTCAGGCTGTATCTCAACTTGAGTATTCTAGGGTGATTGGTTGCCTCGTTGTTAGGATTTATGTTTTCCTAACTTAGTACCGACAGTATAAATAGTTAGTACCGTTAGTTATAGTTAGTACTGACAGTACAAAATGTAAGTACTGATCAATTAGTTAGTACCGTTAGTTAGAAAATAGTTAGTACCGTTTAGAGATGTGTATGAGATATCTTAGGAAAAGATTATGTATGCGTTTGTAAGCTGTTCTGTTAAGGGGTTTCTCCTAATCTATAAAAGGATTTCCTTCGCATAGTTAGACATAGGACCGTCAAGATATCTCATAGCAACAATCATATCATAATAAGTTAGATAATATGTAATCGTTTCAAGCAGATATAGAAGTTACTAATTTAGTTCTACATTGTTTTTCTTAGAGACTTTGTGTTAAGATTCTACAACTAAAAAAAAACATAGTATTCATAATCAGTGTTTCTATATAGTCAGTTGTATTTATACATTTTGGCTATCATCCTTAATAGGCTGCAGAGATCTATTCCTAGAGGGACTCACAAGTGGTATCAGAGCCTGTGAGAAACTCTGAATACTAATCCAGTTATAAACCTTCATCCTTCAAAACTAAACATGTCTGGACCACAAGATGAAATTCCACCACCACCACCACCACCACCATCATCATCACAAACACCAACCCAACCAACTCCTCATACAGTATCAACCATCAAGCTGCCAATTCTCAAAAGGAGAATAGGATATCTGGCTATGAAGATGGAGCACTCTTTGGCCTCTACCAGACTATCCAATCTGGAGTTTATACAAAATGGGAATGGTCCTATCCATCACTACAGTATAGTCAGGACAAATTAAGGTTTGCCTCTATTAACTGCAGAAAGATTTAGCCAAGAGAGAGAGAAAAGCAAGGACCACTTGCTTATGGCCCTAACCAAAGATCATCTTGCTAGTTCCAAAAGATGACTTATGCAAAAGAAATGTGGGATGTCATCAAATTCTAGATTTGTGGAAATGACAAATCCAAGAAGATGCAAAAAGATATCTGAATAACAGTTTGAAGGATTCCTCTGTATCTAACACAGAAGGGCTTCACAAAGGTTATGATAGGTTCCAAAGTCTTCTAAGTCAGTTAGAGATTCAGAAGCAGGTTGTGTATCAACTGAGGAGCTAAATCAAGAAAATTTCCTACGATCTCTACCTTCTGCCTGGTACACAATTCTCTCTAAGTAGAAAGCCAAACCAGGGGTAGACCACACTTATTTTGATGATTTATACAATAATCTAAGAGTCTTTGAGAGTGATATAAAAGGCTCTACTGCATCATCCTCTAGCCCACAAAATGTAGCTTTTGTCTCTGAGAACACAAACAATACTAATGAAGTTAGTACCACTTATTGTGTTCCCAATCTTTCTGGTCAAAACACAAAGTATGAACAAACTTCATCATACTCACCTCTTGCTAATCAATCGAGCTGCCCTCAACTGGATCATGAGGACTTGAAAAGAGAATTGATAGAATATAGAACCTTAGAAGAAATGGACTTGAAGTGGCAAGTGGCCATGATCTCAATGAGAATGAAAAAAGAAAAAAAAAAAATAAAAAAAAAAGAAGTTATACTAAGAAAGACTGGAAGAAAGCTAACAATTTGATGCAAAAGAAGCTGTTGGCTTTGATAAAACCAAAGTGGAATGCTACAATTGCCACAAAACAGGGCATTTTGCTATAGAGTGTAGAATCAAGGGAACTCAAGATAACAGGAGGAGGGATGCATAGAATTCTGGAAACAAGGATGGGAGCAGAACTGTACAGGAAAGGAGGCTTCCTAAAGCATTGGTGACAATTGATGGAGAAGGTGTAAGATTGGACAAATCATTCAGAAGAGAAAGATTGCTTAAATGCTTGCAACCGCTCAGACTCAGACAACATAGTTAATTCTTGTACAACTAAGTGTAAAGATTCTTTGCAAATCTTAAAAAATTATATGATGCCAGAGAGGAACAACAATTGATGTAAGTCAATAGAAATAAAAGCATATTCTCAAGGTCTTAAGAAAGTTGAAGCACAGTTAGTTGCTCATCAACAAGGTCAACTTTGGTATGAACAAAAGATAAAGTTAATGAAAATAACTTAATGACAAAACGAGGATGTTCTCACATACCATAAGAAATTATTAGCAGAAGCTCAAAAGGAAAAAGAAGATTTAAAGGCTAAAGTAGAAAAATGGCATAATTCTTCTAAAAATCTTAGTAAACTGCTAAATACCCAAATGAGTGCTAATGATAATGTTTTGGGTCTTGAGTATGGGGATTAACAATATGATGGTATTTGATATGAAAATGAAGTGTTGCAGAGTGGTTTTTATGAATAATAAGAGAAGTGATTAAAGAAAACCACCCTGTGTATGATAGGTTTTGGCAAAAGAATCATCTGTAAGCGACAACCCCCACCCATGACAGGGAATTATATGCCCTCTGGACCTGAAATTGAAATAGATTACTCACAATTTACATATGGTCCAAAACAGACTCAACCTAGTGAATCTGAATCCCAATTAAGTGAATCTGATACCTGTGAATCTAACATTAGTACAGAACCCTCTGAATTAGTGTCTGAACCAGTGGTCAATGAATCTAATGTAGAATGTCAACCTAAGGTCTGGTCTGATGCTCCTATCATTGAGGAGTATGAATCAGATAGTGATGATGAGTGTGTGTCTATACCAACAAAACAACAAGAAACACCTAGTTTTGCTAACCAGCAAGTAAAAACTCCTAGGGAAAATGTTAAAAGTCAAAACACACATAGTCAAAAACCTAAAGTTGATAAGAAAGATTTGGGGTATGGGTTTGCTGTAAGAGCATGTTTTGTCTGTGGTAGTCTTAATCATTTGATTAGAGATTGTGATTTCCATGAGAAGAGGATGGCAAGAAAAGCTGACTTAAACAATGGTTGGAATAATGTGCAAAGAGTAAATAAACAAAACCAATTTGTTCCTTCAGCAGTACTAACTAGAACTGGTAAAATTCCAGTTAGTACTGCTAGAGCTAGCAGTACTAAAAATTTTAGTACTGCTAGGCAAAGCTTTAACAGACAGACAGTACTAACCAATACTGCCATGAAAGTTAATACTGTTAAGCCAATTGTGAATAGAGTTAGACCAGCAAATGTTTTTCACAAAACTCATTCACCAACAACAAGGCCTTTCAAAAAGACAACAGTACTTAGACCAAAATTTTCAAATCAAAAGCTTAATACTGCTAAGGTAAATGAAGTTAGTACTGTTGGGGGAAAAAGGGAAACTGCTGTTAAGTCCTCAGCAGGTTGTAATTGGAGACCACAAGGATATAACTGGCACAATTTCTCCAAATACAATAGTGGATCCAATCTAAGAAACTGTTATACTTTCAAAGATCCACTAGGCAGACTCAAGCCAAACAGCTTGGGGTATTTTACTAAGAGAAATTGATCTCTTTTGTTTGATGTGCAGGATTATCCACATAGAGCTCTAAAGAATAAAGGAATTGTTGATAGTGGATGTTCCAGGCACATGACTGGAAACAAGGCCTACCTTGCTGAGTTTCAAGACTTTAATGGTGGCCCTGTTGCTTTTGGAGGTAGTAAAGGTTATATCACTGGTAAAGGTAAAATAAAAACTGGAAAGTTAGATTTTGAGGATGTGTGCTTTGTGAAAGAACTTCAGCATTTCAATCTTTTTTCTGTGTCCACAAACTGAGAAAAAAAACAAGTTCTGTTTTACTGATTTTGAATGTCTTGTTTTGTCTCCTGAATTTAAGTTAACCTGATGAAAAATCGAGTTACTACTTAAAATCCTAGACAAAACAACATGTACAGTTCATTTAGAGAACATTGTTTCCTTCAGGAGGATTGCTTTGTTTAATTCGAGCAAAGGCTACAACTATAATCTAACATATGGCATAGAGATTGGTCATGTTAATTTCAAAAATCTAACAAACTTGTGAAGGAAACCTTGAAAGAGGTTTTACTTCTAAGTTCTTTTTCAAAATGACCACACTTGTGTTGCTTGTCAGAAAGGAAAGCAACACAAGGCCTCCTGTAAGGCCAAAGCAGTAAGCACTATTAGCCACTCTTTACAACTTCTTCATATGGATTTGTTTGGACCTACATCTGTAAGGAGTTTAAACCATAAGACCTATTGCCTTGTCATCACTGATGATTTTAGCAGGTTTAGTTGGGTATTTTTCTTAAGAACTAAGGATGAAACTAGTGCAATCCTTAAGGACTTTATAAGACAGATAGAGAACCAATTGAATCAAAAAGTTAAGACCATTAGAAGTGATAATGGTATAGAATTTAAGAACAAATATGTTATTGAATTATTGGGTTTAAAGGGGATCAAAGGGAAATACAGTAATGCCAAACTCCACAACAAAATGGAGTTGCTGAGAGAAAGAACAGGACCCTTATTGAGGCTGCAAGGACCATGCTTGCAGATTCATTTTTACCTAACACTTTTTGGGCTGAAGCAGTTAGTACTGCTTGTTATGTTCTAAACAGGGTATTAGTGACCAAGCCTCATAATAAGACACCTTATGAACTTTTAACTGGTAAGATACCAATTATAAGTTATATAAGACCTTTTGGGTGCCATGTGACCATCTTGAATACCATTGACCACCTTGGTAAGTTTGCTGGAAAATCAGATGAGGGATTTTTAGTGGGTATCACTACAAAGCAAGGCTTTTAGGGTATACAATTTAGAAACCAAAAGAGTTGAAGAAAACCTGCACATCACCTTCTTAGAGAACAAACCAAATGTTGCAGGGAAAGGACCAACTTGGCTTTTTGATCTTGATTATTTAACTGATTCTATGAATTATCATCCTGTTAGTTCAGAGAATCAAGCTAACCTACATGCAGGTCAACAAGAAGCTAACCAAAATGCAGGTACAGAAGAGATTATTGATGCAGGGGATTCTGACAAAGAAGATGAATCTGCTCAAGACTGTTTTGTACTGCCCATATGGCCTTCTTATTCTTCAACAATCACTCCAGCATTAACAACAGATGATAAAAGAGAAGGTCCAAGAGAGGAAGAACAAGTCTTTATGGATGACCTTGAAAGACTTAAGAGGCAAGAAAAGGAGGCTAATGAGGAAGCTGAAGTTCTAAGGAAGAAGTTTGAGCACTTAGTGATAAAAGAAGGAGCTGCTAAGCCTAGCAGTACTAACATTTTTAGTACTGTTAGCACACCAGCTAAAGCTAGCAGTACTAACCTAGTTAATACTGTTAGCATACCAGTTAGTAACTAGCCAGTCCTCGAGAGGGACTATCTCTTGCTGATCCAACACATTCTGAAGAAGATGATTCAGAAATACCTCCACTTGAGGATATCTATCAAAATTCTACTGATGGTATTTTCACTACTTCATCTTATGATGATGAGGGTGCAGTGGCTGACTTCACAAACTTGGAAACTGTTGTGAATGTTAGTCCTATTCCCACATCAAGGATTCACTCCACTCATCCTAAAGCACTTATTCTAGGAGATCCAAACTCAGCAGTTCAAACAAGAAGCAAAGTAAATACAAGTTCGGAAACCTCATGCTTTTATTAGCTTATGTTTCAAAAAGCAAAAGAGAACAACACAAAGACATTCCATCATGTGTTTATTTGCTTGTTTCCTGTCTCAACATGAACCCAAGAAGATTTCAGAAGCTCTTGAAGATGAAAGCTGGGTTGATGCTATGCAAGAAGAATTGTTGCAGTTCGAGATACAGAAAGTTTGGGTCTTAGTAGATTTGCCTTATGGGAAGAAGGCTATCGGTACAAAGTGGGTCTATCGAAATAAGAAGGATGAAAGAGGAGTTGTTGTCAGAAATAAAGCAAGGTTAGTTGCTCAGGGACATAGGCAAGAGGAAGGGATAGACTATGATGAGGTTTTTGCTCCTGTGGCAAGACTTGAAGCCATAAGGATCTTTTTAGCCTTTGCCTCATATATGGGCTTTATAGTCTATCAAATGGATGTGAAAAGTGCCTTCCTTTATGGGAAAATTGATGAAGAGGTTTATGTGTCTCAACCACCAGGTTTTCTAGATCCTAAATATCCTCAAAAAGTATACAAAGTTGTAAAAGCTCTCTATGGGCTACATCAAGCTCCCAGAGCCTGGTATGCTACTTTATCTACTTTCTTATTGAAGAATGGATACAGAAGAGGAACCATTGACAAAACTCTCTTCCTAAAGAAGGACAAACATGATATCATACTAGTTCAAGTCTATGTGGATGATATCATCTTTGGGTCTACAAAGAAATCTTGGTGTGATGAGTTTGAGGCATTAATGAAGAGTAGATTTCAGATGAGTTCAATGGGAGAGCTCACTTTCTTTCTTAGATTACAAGTCAAACAGAAGGAAGATGGTATCTTTATTAGTCAGGATAAGTATGTTGCAGAAATCCTAAAGAAGTTTGACTTTGCAAATGTTAAGACTGCAAAGTACACCAATTGAGACTCAGAAGCCTTTAGTCAAGGATGAGGAAGCCAGTGATGTGGATGTCCATCTCTATAGGTCCATGATTGGCTCTTTAATGTACTTGACTGCTTCTAGACCTGACATTATGTTTGCAGTCTGTGCTTGTTCTAGGTTTCAGGTCACTCCAAAGTCTTCCCATCTAAGTGCTGTCAAGAGAATTTTTAGGTACCTAAAGGGCAAACCCAATGGTCTTTGGTATCCTAAAGTAATCTCATTTGCCCTGGAATCCTAACAGATGTGACTAGCCTGGAGCAAATCTTGACAGGAAATCCACAATAGGAGGTTGTCAATTTCTTGGCAGGAAGATTCTCATTTCTTGGCAATGCAAAAAGCAGACCATTATGGCTACTTCTACTACAGAAGCAGAGTATGTTGCTGCTGCAAGCTGCTGTGGGCAAGTTTTGTGGATTCAAAATCAAATGTTAGACTATGGGTTCAACTTCATGAACACAAAAATCTACATTGATAATGAAAGCACCATTTGCATTGTAAAGAATCCAGTATATCATTCCAAAACAAAGCACATTGCTATTAGGCACCATTTCATAAGAGATGCTTATGAAAAGAAACTCATTCAGGTGCTTAAAATCCACACTGATGACAATGTAGCTGATTTACTCACCAAGGCATTTGATGTTAGCAGGTTTCAGTTCTTGTGGTTACTATTGGGATGATAAATCCATAAGCTCCATTGGTTAAAGGGAGGCAATATGGCTTGTTGTATATGTTTTGTATAAAGAACCCATTCTTAACCAAAGTGCTGACATTTTCCAGAGGTTTTGATAGTTGTTATAAAAAAAAGAAAAAGAGAGAGCATTAGAAAGAGTTATTGATGGTACTAAAGCACTCCAGTTATCTACATTGTTCATTCTTTGGTTGGACACAGTTAGTACCGATAGTGCAAAGTTAGTACCGCTGGGCAAAGTTTGTACCGCTTTAGAGACGTTAAAGAAAAATACCGCCAAGGGTACAAAGTGTGAATTGAAATGGTTTCCTTGAAATTAGGTCTCCTAAACCTATATAAACCCATTTCAATTGCGCAGTTCCTTACGCATTCTCTCTATAAAACACATTCGCACTTACAAGCCCTAATATCTCTCTTAACGGCGATCTCTCTCTCAAGTAAAATGGATGTTCTTGATTCATGTCCGAAGCATAACATGGTCGCATATTTGGAGAAGTTTAAAGGGAATGCAGAGTTTCACGAGATCCTTGATTTTCTCAAGCGAAGTACCATTCATCATGCTCTCACTGTAAGTCCTATTGTATCTACTACATTTGTTGAACAGTTTTATGGAGGACGTCTGCTAAGTCCAAAACAATCAACAATGTTAGCTCATTACTGCAAAGTATCCGGCAGTCTGTGACAAACGCTAGGCATCATAAGAAGTGATCTTCTTTTGATGATGCTGGTGGATAGACTCATTACCTATCAGTCTATATTTGCATGCTATACAGCCTAATGGGTTAAAGAGGGGGATATAACAGTGTAACAATTAATAAATCTTTGTTTTCACCCCATGGAGTTTTTATTTCATACAATTAATCATTGTCTTAGTTCCAAAAGTACCTCTTGGGATCAAATTCCTACTAACATTGCCACTGCTGTCATATGCTTAACATCTAATCAGAAGTATAATTTTTCTAAATTAATTTTTGATGGTATGCTTAGACATTTAGATGCCTAAGGAAGAATTTGTAATGTATCCCACGTTTATATTCTATCTTTTAGGTAAACACAATTGATGTGTCTGTACCTTTAGATCATTTTCCTGTAAATACTTTAACTAGTAAAGTTTTTTCTTTCATGGTTAAGAAGGGTAAACATTTCTCAGGGAAAGTCACCCCTTTGTTTGCTACTATGTTGGTACAACCAACTCAGGATGAGGGTGCTTCTTCAGAAAGACCATCTGAAGCACAACCTACACCCTCCCCTGCTCCCACTAGTGAAGTACCTTATGAGCCACAGACTGACTCATCCCCTGCTCAAACTAGTGAGGTACCTATTGAGCATCAGCCTAACCCATCCCCAAGACCTTCACCCACTACTACTATTCCTGATTCTATCCCAGAAACTTCTGGTGAGAATCTTGGAGGTCATTCATCCAGTGATAAATCCCTTTCAGGGAATGAGGTGCATGACTATCCAAAGTGTCTATGATCTTTGTCTATCTTTATGTACACAGGTTTCAGATCAAGCCAAGGAAATACAAGCCTTGAAGGCTCAGATCACAAAGCTCAAGAAGCAAGCTAAACCTGTCATCAAACACCATAAAGCATATCTGAAAAGTGTCTCATTGAAGCAAAGATTCCCAAGGAAGAGCTTCTCAAAGAAACATAGGGTGCACAAAGAGTCTGTATCCAAACAAGGGAGGAAGTTTGCAAAAGGTGAATCATCAGTTCAAAGAGATCCTCTGTTTGATGAAATGCCTGAAGATACAGTTGATCACATGGAAACAGAGAATGCTCAGAATGAAGGGAGGACAAGAGAAATGGTGGATGAAGACAAGGAGATTGATGAGAACATACTTAGTACTGAAGATGTACTTAGTACTGACAAGGAAGAGTATAGTTGATATGAGACAGTTAGTATGACCGACCAATAGTTAGTACTGACGGATCTAAAGTTAGTACTGACAGGCAAGTTGAAGGTATTGATGAACAAATTAAAGGTACTGAAGAGCACATGAGGTACTGAAATAAAATGAAGTACTGAAAAAACTTTTTAAGTACTAGAAGAGCACATTGAAGGTACTGAAGAGCAAGATTGAAAGAACAGTGATGGGACATATGAAAGGTTCTGAGAAGAATTGCTACTCCAATCCACTGAAACATCCACTCAAACACGCCAATTCTAAAATATTTGGAGGATGATGAAACAATAGCTAAGGTGCTCCTCAACAGGATCAAGCCAAAGCAGTTTCAAGAGAGAAGGAGAAAGGTGTAGAGTTTAAGGATATTGAAGAAACTGAAAGACCTAGGCCTACTTCAACAAGATCACTTTTGACATTAAAGCCTCTTCCAAAGATTGATCCAAAAGACAAAGGGAAAAAGAAAATAGAAGAGGAAGATGAATCTGAAAGTGAATCTGATGGTATTCCTGAAGCTGAGAAGAAGTTTAAACAGCTTGCCAGTGATGAAGAAATGGCTAGGAAGGTACAAGAAGAATGGGAAGGTGAAGAGGAAAGAAAAAGATTAGCTGAAGAAGAAGCTACCAATGATGCTCTCATAAGAAATTATGATGACATAAAGGCAAGAATTGAGGCTGATAGACTTCTTGCTGAAAAGCTTCAAGAAGAAGAAAGAGAGCAATTTACAATAGAAGAAAGAGCAAAATTCCTTCATGACATAATTGCTGCTCAAAGAAAATTCCTTGCTCAACAAAGATCAGAAGCTATCAGGAACAGACCACCAACAAAGAATCAACTGAGAAATCAAATGATGACCTACTTGAAGCATGTAGGAAACTTCAAGCACTTTGATTTGAAAACTAAGAAGTTTGAGGAAATACAAGCTCTGTATGAAAAGATTAAGAGGTCAGATGAAGATTTCATTTCTATTGGGTCTGCTGAAGATGAAAGACTGATCAAAAAGATGAATGAAAAAGGAATTGATTCTTCTAAGACTGAAAGTGTCAAGGAGGAGGATAAAGAAGAAGAAGGTACTAAGAAAAGAAAGGGTGGTCATATCAAAATGATTGCAAGGAAAAAGGCAAGAAAACAATCTGATGTTGACAGTGAGGATGAACATAAAAAATGCCTGAAGATTATTATATTTGAAAGTATCTTAGATAGTGAGATAATGGAGAAGAAATCAGTTATTGCTAGATTAAACAAGGTATCATCACCAGATGGAGATTATCTTGTTATCTACAGAGCCAATGGGAATTTCAGGGCTTTCAACTATCTCATGGAGGTACTTCATATTTTTGATAGGCAAGATCTATTTCATTTGTATGACTTGATGAGGGAGCAGTACTCAGAGGTTACATTAGATGGATTTGCATTGATTCTTTGGGGAGACTTGAAGATTATGATGGAATCCTCAACAGAAGGAAATGAACAAAATGACTTCTGGAGTGGTCAACAAGATTGGAAGATTGTCACATGGAGGTTGTATGAATCTTGTGGAGTCTACATACTGGAATTTGAGGATGGTATAGTTATTCATATGTTGGTTGAAAGAAGATATCCTCTTTCCAAAGATTTATTGCAAAGGATGCTTGATCTTGGTTTGGAAGTTGAAAGAGAAAGTTCTGTTGCTCTTGATTTGATAAGATTTATTAAGCAACAGATAGATGAAGGATGATGTTAATGGAATTGAGAAGGGTTTGAGTGTTGGCTAACCACCACACAACAAATGGTCATCAGTTCACCATGCTTAACAGGCATAAGAACTGGCTAGTCCATAAGCAAACGGCTTGTGGTAAAGACTTCTCAAATCCGTTTATGGTTGACAATTTACCAAAAATTGTAGGGTTTTCAACTCACCTTGCTTCATTGGTGAAGAGTTGGCTAGTCCAAGATCAAACAGTTCTTGGTAAAGACTACTCAAATCTGTTGATAGCTGATAGTTTGCTAAAAACTATATGGTTTATCAATGCACCATGTTATGACAATGAAGCATTGGCTAGTCCAAACACAAACGGTATTTGGTAAAGACAAATCAAATCCGTTGATGGTTGACAGTTTACCAAAAACTGTATGGTAATTAACTCACCATATTCTTAGATGAAGAGTTATCTATCCCAGAGCAAACGGCTACTGGTAAAGGAACATCAAATCCGTTAATGGCTGGTAGTTTGCCAAAAACTACAAAGCCAACTTAGTTGGATTGTAGGTAAAAAGATGTTGCTGAGTAGCTGAAAAGATGTTGCTGAATTGCTGAAAAGACAAGGTTGCTGCTATAGAAGGATAGAGTGTACAAGATTAAGAAATGATGAAGAATGTTTGGATACATCCTCTGTGCGTTAAAAGAAGCTTAAAGAATTGAAGAAACATGAAGTTAAAATAGTTTAACATTCATGTTTAAGGGAGGATTGTTAGGATTAATGTTTTCTTAACTTAGTACCGACAGTACAAATAGTTAGTACTGACAGTTATACTTTGTACCGACAGTACAAAGTAGTAAGTACTGTTAGTTAGTTAGTACCATTAGTATAAAGTTAGTTAGTACCGTTGAGAAGATATTTAAAATATATTTATGAGATATTTGTCAAAAAGATATGTAAGCCTATTAGGGTTATCCTTAGTCTATAAAAGGATAACTGTTGGCATATTTAGAAAAAAGACGAAGACAGAAGATTACAGACGAATACACAAGCTTAGCAAATCATATACAACATAGTTAGCAATCTGTAATCTTCAAGAACACATTAATAAAGTTGTTATTCAGTTGTTCATTGTTCTTCTTAGTACCTGTGTTAAGATTCCGCATTAACACATAGTATTCATAGTCATTGTTTCTACATAGTCATTTGTATTTATACATCTTGGCTATCATCCTTTATAGGCTGCAAAGATCCATTCAGTTTATCAGGACCAACACTTAGTACTGCTGGGCGAAAGTTAGTACTGCTAGGCAAAAGTTAGTGCTGCCAGGCTACTTACTACTACTAGGTTACCGTTAGAGTTACAACTGCTAAGGGTATTCTTGGATTATAAAATGGAAACTTCGCGTATTGGTTTCCTTTATTACCTATTTAAGCGCATACGATCACACCATATTCGTTATTAATCTTTCTAATACTCTCTCAATTACAAACCCAAACTCAATTTCATCACCGACTTCAACAATTATCATTCATGAAGGCTCTAAAATTTTTTGATTCACATAACATGGTGGCTTACATGGAAAAGTCCACAGAGAATGCTGATTTTGATGAGATAGTGGACTTTCTGAATGCTCACCCAATACGATATGCTTTAACTATAAGTCCAACTATCTATGTGTGCTATATTGAGCAGTTTTGGTCTACTGCAAAGTCCAAAATAGTCAATAATGAAAGACAAATACGTGCCAAAGTTGATGGCAAGACTATAGTAATATCAATATCATCTGTGAGAAAAGATCTTCAATTTAATGATGAGGATGGTATTGCTTGTCTCATAAATACTAAAATTTTTGAAAACCTTCAATTGATGGGATATGAGAATCTTTCTGATAGACTTACTTTTTATAAATCTTATTTTTCCCATCATTGGAAGTATCTTATACATACCATCTTGCAATGTTTAAGTTCAAAATCAACTGTTTAGAATGAATTTGGTACAAATATTGCATTGTATGTTGAGAAACTTATTAATTCTAAAAAGTTTTTAATGTATTCAAGGTTTTTACAAATATACAAATTACAACATTTGTTTGTTTTCAAACGGATGCTCTAAAGCACCTCAAACAGATGCACTAAAATGCATACTTATCGAAAAAAAGTTGAAAAAAAGTTTGTGAAAAGAAATTTACGGAAAAAAATAGAGAGGTGAATCATTGGACTATTTAGATGCAGCCTCAAACCTAGTTTGAGCTTCTGCACCCTCCAATATGGTTTCTTGGCACCTCGGACCACTACCTGAATCAGTTCCCTGAGGAAAAGTCTTGATTCGTCAATAATATACATAAAATATATAAGCAAACAATCAACCAAATACCCTTAGCCAAGGATTGGTTAAGAATTCACAAAATAAAATATATATGTAACCGGGAGTTTGATTTCCCGGGTCATTATGTCCAACGAGATTGCAAATGGAGAATCGAATAACAGATGATAATTTGATGTTTGAATATGACAGATTATAATTGTTTTTTCTATTACTAAAATTAAAATGCAAAAACGATTAAAAGAAAACCTAGAAACAAAGCCTATGAATGATTTTAATCAAAAACGTAGAAACGGAAAACGTAAAACGACGAGTTCTAAAAACCAGAATTATTCAGATTATTAATCCCCTAAAAAATGAATTTTTCGCACACTATTAATGGGTCCTAAGTGATCTAAAATAAGTTTAAAAAAAACAAGATCGAAAATGGAGTTTATTAAGACTAAAAAAACGAGTCAAAACAAAAACGCGAATCGACATCCCGTTCTTTAAAAAATGGAACGTTTGAAAAAATGACCTACAAAAGCTTTAATAATATTTCCTAGAAACTATTTTGATAAAAAAAAATTTTAAAGAAAAAAAAGAATTTATATTTTTTTGACTTTTATGAATTATTTTATGAATTTTCAAGTTTATTAATGAAAATTAAATCTAAAAATACTAACCTATTGTTTCAAAAGTTATGAAAAAATTACAAAAATTAAGCTAAGATTATGACGTTCTATGAAAAAAAAGAATGGGTGCGCGACAGCTTATTGGCAATAAGCTTTAAAAAGACAAACATGATTTATGCTTAATATAGGGCGAAAAACCCATAAGTACCAATTGCCCCCAAGAGTGCCTAACGGAACAAGACCCCAAGGGTGGCAATGGTAAGGGGGGGAATTGAAAGGTTGAGGACTCAAGGTTCGAGACCTCCCCAAACGGCCCATTCCTACCATTTTTAATTTGCAAACATTAACTTTTTGAACAATCTTCTAATAAGCTAATAATTAATTTTTGTTAAAACACTTTATAATAAAAGCTACAAATAAGCTCAGAATAGCCAAAACAAAACGACATGTTGCTTTTTTAAATACTAAAAAATCTAAGCTATTTGATTGGGCTTTTAGGACCTAAATAAGCAACTAAAAGAAAAGGTAACTAAACAATACTTAACTACACCTAATAACAACAAGCATGGATAAAAATAAGCAAAATAGAATGGGAAAATAAGCCTAGAAAAACAAATAAGCTGCTGACAAAAGATTGTATGCAAAACAGACAAACAGGAGACTTTGGGCTTATTTTTAAGCCCAAAGACAGAAACTTATGGCTTAATGACTCACAAATCCTAAAAGCTTATCCTAAATACTATACCAATTAAGAATCAGAAAGCATTTTGAAAGTTAAATAAGCAGAGAAAAAACTACTAGAAAAAGCTATGACAGACATAACTTGTATATAAAACTAAGGCACTAAAGCTTTTTCTTTTTGGCTTTTAAGGGGCAAATAAGCAAATTAAAAGGAAAATAAGCAAACAAAGAACTTAATCACAACTAATTGAACAAATAAGAACAAAAATTTGCAAGAAAATAAAAAAAAGCACAAATAAGCACTCTCAGCACCAGGGGAGTTTCTCTAAGCCAAACAGCCCAAAAGGGAACTTTTGGGCTTATTTATAAGCCTGAAAATGGAATTTTGAGGAGGAAGGGCTTATATTTATGAAAAACTTAGCTACTAAGCTACAAGGATCACCAATTCAAAAGAAGTTTGAAACAAAGTTAAGCTTTCAAATAGGCTTATGAAAAAGCCTTTGACACTCAGTTGCTGCTGAGTGTTTGGTTTTTTGAAAAGACAAGAGCCAAAATGCAGGCTTGATTTTCTCTATTATAATGAGCTCAAAAGGTAGCAATAAGCAAAAACAGCTAGAGTACTATACTTAAACTGCATATGTAATGAATTACAAGGGCTAGACCTTACTTTAGCTTGTCAAGATTTAAGCTTGAAAAGTGACAGTTGAAATGCATAACCTACTTTGACAGGTTATAACTTAGATCACTATAGACTAATTTCTATTTGAACTAACTAAATCCTACTGCATTTAGACTTCTAAACAAGTATAAAAAACAATGCTAATTAGCACTAAATCTAAATCTATCAATTTGAACTGATCTAGCAAACTTAAGCTTCACAGATTTAAACTAATAAGGCCCATGTCATTAAACTTGAAATTTAAGCTTTTAAATCTGAAATTAACTAACCTCTATTCCACATTAAAACTTATGAAATTGGGTTTGAGTGCCACAAACAGGTTTTAATCCATTTTGACCCATCTGAGGCCCTTACCCCAAACACCCCTTTAGGTTTTGAATTAGGCATTTAAAGCTTGATAAACTGATTTTTCTTGAACAAACCCTTAATACCAGATATCTAATAGATTAAAATGAACCTAATGAGCAAATAATAACACTGAAATAAGCTACAATGAGCAGGACTTGAATCTAATAGTTATGAGCTATTAAGGACAGAATTACATAAAAATAATAAAATAGAAAATTAAAACAATGCATAGAAACTTAAAGAAAATTAAGGAACAATGTACCATAAGCATAAAGGGTAGGAAGAAAGAAAAAAAGCACAATAAGCAAAAACTTAAGCAATGCAACAGTACATAACAATGAAATTTAAAAAGACAGTGAGCTTTGTCCCTTATGCTTAATTCAAGGACTTATGGAGTGCTCAAATGAGCTTGAAAAACTACTAGCTTCTAGCTTGTTTAAACACAAGCTAGTTAAGTCTTATGAATTCCCGTCCCTTTCTGACTCCGTCATTCCCTTGTAAGCTAAGGTGAATTTTTAAGTGAATTAAGTTACAAACTTAATTAGTTAAGCAGTTCAAAAAGCTCAACTAAATTATAGCTTTACTTAACGATGTTAAAGACAAGAGCTTAAAGAATGTCTAAAATCAGCCACTCTGACCAAAATGCATATGTATTGCATGGCTTTTAACACAAATAATTAAAGAAATACTCACATTATAACTTTGAAAATATTACAAAGTTAGGCAGTATTACAACATCAAAAGGATAATTAAGTTGCAAATTTTCATAAGCTTAAAAAACATAAATTAGAACACAAAAAGAAAAACTAAAAGCCTGGTTCTTGTGTCTTGGTCCTTCTTATATATCCCTTAGGGTTTATCTTGTTTGTGTTTGTTTGTGAGAGAGAATCACAACCATCATCGTTGCCCTTTAATATACTCGTTTTCCAATCCAATTGATCTTGGCCATCCGCTAGTCTTTTGGCGCCCAAATCAACCACAGATTGCCAAAGTGGCAATAAAGTTTTTAGTTGGAGTGGGGTTAAGGGTTATCACTGGTGTACTTGGGAGTTTTTCAGGGTAATAGCAAAGAAGGGAAACCCTTGATAATAAATGGGCTTTGAGCTTGCGGGAATTTGATTTATCGAGGTTGGGGATAACAGGGGTGAAGTTTTAGGCTAATGGCAAAAGAGGCCCTTGAAAGTAAATTGGGGTATTATATAAAGGTCCTTATGTTAAAAGTTATGAGCGGTTGGCAAAAACAGCCCCTTTGTTAAATTAAAGGGTTATTGCACCGTAGTTCCATAGTAAATGATACAAGTTTAGGGCGTTGGGCAGTTTTTGCCCCCTAAAAACTGTAATTTGGAGCCTTATCTTGGGCTCGTTTTGGGTATATAAAAACGGTTTTGGGCTTTTTGGTCCCATTTGGTCTTATAATATAAACATCTTAATGGGCTTCCCTTTGTTGACTTTTTTTTATCATCGAGGTTGACATTGACTTTGACTTATACTCACAGGCTCTTTTCATTCCCATCCGGAACGGCTTTTGGTCCTTATTTAAGGCTTTATTTCTGTCCTTTTCTTGAATATCCGTATTCCTGCACAATACAAATTTAAAACATAACAAATAAAATGTATTTTGATACGTTTTTTAGTCTTTTAAGGGTCCGTTATTAATGGAAAATGTATGTTGTAATAAAGCACATACCAATTCTCATTTAAGTTTTTGCCATAGGATTGGGTCATATTTATGTTACAATGTCCCTTGCTCTGCTTCTAAGCTAGAAGCAGTAGTGGCAGCCTTTTCCATTATGTCTTCCCACTCCTTATAGACAGTCTCATCTGTAACAAGGTGAATAGGTCCACTAGACTGAGATATCTTAGTGGTCCTTTTGGCTTTCCTAGGTTTTTAAGTCTTTTTGTTAAGATAGTGATAGATACATTGAGATTGGTTCAAGATTAATAGTGAAACAGTTTGCGTGGATGTGTGTTGGGGTTTAGTGGTATTGTCCTACCCATCACCCACTTTTGCTTAATAATGTCATTGCCTTTCATCCAATCTTAATTAACCCCCCCTCAAATAATACTTCAGAGATTAAGTAAATTACCATGCTAGCAATCAGAAAGTTATAAAACATAGCAAACATCAAATGCCTTAATGAGAAGATCTGCAACATTGTGTCTTAGTGAATCTTGATCCAATATGAATCAAACTTCTTCTCATAAGAATCTCTGATGAAATGATGCCTAATCTCTATGTGCTTGGTTTTAGAGTAAAACACTAGATTTTTCACAATACAGGTTGTACTTTCATTATCAATGTAAATCTTGGTGTTCATAAAATTAAACCCATAATCAAGCATTTGATTTTGAATCCATAACACATGTCCACAATAACCCCCTAAATATCAGCAGCAACGATACACTGCTTCAGTTGTTGAGTGGCAACCCACTATTTGCCTTACATTGCCATGAAATTCAACCATTTGCCAGAAATTGACCAACCTCCTATTGTGGATTTCCTATCAAGACTACTCTAAGCATAATCACTATCTGAAATAGCTTGCAAGTCGAATGGTTTGAATCCCCCTAGATTCCAAGGCACAATTTGAGTTGACCTTGCAAGTATCCTAAGATCTTCCTAGCGAGCAGTCAGCGTGAAGTAGTAGGGAAAACTTTTATGAGTAAGCTGTGGAACCTTGCACAAAGCACAAACAACAAAACATTAGTCAGGCCTAAAATTGTCAAGTACAAATCATGATATAATCATTGAGTCTGTAATAAGATAAACAATCCACGGACTCAAGCTTCTTCATCCTTAAGCAATGCCTTTTAGTCGAATTGAGTGCTTGTTGTCTTCATAGGTGGCAAAATAAACTTTTTCAATATATCAGATCAAGCACATACTTGTCTTGGCTAGATGAAGATATCCATCATCATCCCAACTTCACTTATAACCCAAAGTAAGAAAGTGAGCTCCCCCCCCTAGAACGTCATTTGGAATCTCTTATTGCATCCATCTCTCAAACTCAACACATAAAACTTCTTTGTAGACCCAAAGATGATGTCATCAACATATACCTGTACTAATAGGATACCACCTTTGTCCTTCTTGATGAACAAAGTCTTATCTATAGTGTCTGTTCTAAATCTATTTTGTAATAAGTAGGTAGACAAGGTCTCATACCAGGCTCTAGGAGCTTGATGTAGACCATATAAAGCTTTTTCTACCTTATAAACTTTGTCAGGGAACCTGAGAATCTCAAACCAAGAGGTTGACACAGCGATAACACCTCCTCTTCAAAATATCTATTAAGAAAAGGCACTCCATTCACATCCATCTGGTACATAATGAACCCCATAAATGATGCATAGGCCAAAAATAACCTTATTGCTTCTATCCTAGCAACAAGAGTAAAAACATCATCATAATCAATTTGTTCTTCTTGGGTGTAACCTTGTGCAACATAGTCTAGCCTTGTTTTAACTACTATCCCTCACTCATAATGTTCTAGTTTCTAAAGACCCATTTTGTTCCAATGGCAATGCTTAGCCTTTAGTAAAAACAACCATCTCCAAACCTTCTATATATCTAAACTAAAGCAACTTATCTTGCAATTGCCCTCTATCCAGCTTGGATCTATCAAAGCTTGTGTCACCTTCTTGGGTTCCATTTGTGAGAAGAAAAACATGGAATAAGCACATATTTTGAATAATCTGTGATTGTTCTCCTCTCACTTTTGATGAACTGACCATAATAGAATTTCTTTAGAAATCTTGGTCATCCCTCCTCGTTTGATGTAGCTGAAATTTATGTCCTCCCATGATCTGGTCAGTCATCTAGGATGATCCTTTGTGAATTCATAGTTTATGGGATAGGAATTGACACTTCATGGTGGTTTCCAAGATGTTAACGTCAACCTCTGCAACCCCATCTCATCAATATATGCACCACTAAAGAACATATTTAGTAAGATCAACAGTTTCCTCTAAATCAAATCTGCATAAGAGGATCACGTATAGGAAGATCATACTGGCATTAGTAAAAAATTTTGCCCCACAGTACGAACAGATGGACTAACAAGTACTTATCTCTGTTAAAGTTGTTACATAACCTTTCCATTGGTTGAACAAAGCAAATTATCCAAGTTCCACTCTAAAGTCTTGCAACATTTTAGTCATCTCTTTATTTGAGCTTCTCTTTTTTATCTCATTGACAATTTCATTTTTCACCCTCATATTTGATGTTCTTCAATTAGTCTTTTTACCAGCATCATCAGCAACGCATCCTTTGATCTCTATTCACTATCATAAAGTAATTGTAGCAAAAAATTTGTTTGATAGTATCTACATCAACATTATCCTTGATACCTGCATTCTTATTAGTTTGATTCCCTGCAGTAACTGGCTCATAATTCATAGAGTTTGTTAGTAAATCAATATCAAAGAGCCATCTGGTCCACTCCCATGCAACATTGGTTTGTTTTTAAGAAAGTTTATGATGCAGGTTCTCCCTACTTTCCTAGTTCTGTGTTAAATACCCTTAAAAAGCCATTGCTATTTATTGAGTAACCAACAAAGAACCCCTCATCACTATTCTCATTCAAATTTGCCTAGTGGGATGCAATGGTATATAAGAATAAGTCATAACAGGCACAAAAAACTAAAAAAAGGTCTCATAAAACTTATACAATTGGTCTACCATTAATATTTCATAAGGTGGTCTGTTGAGAGGCTTGGTCACTAAAACCTTATTCTGAACATAACAAGCAGTACTAATCTGCTTCATGGCCAAAAATGTAGTAGGTAAAATGAATCTGCAGGCAAAGTCTTGAGCTGCGCTCTATTAGTGTCCCTAATTCTTTATTTCCAGCAACACCATTTTTGTTATGGAGTTTCTGGCAACACTAATTCTCCTCTAAATCCCTTTACATCCGCACATAACTGATTCATGGTCATTATTTTTAAACTCAGTTTTCCATTGTCACATCTGATGATTTTTAAACCTATGATTTATTTGGTTTTCTATGCCAGTAATAAAGCTTTAAAGGATCCCACTAGTCCCCCAACCTTAGTGGCCAACAAAGAAAACCCAACTCAAACCTATTATAAGTTATCAATGACAACAAGAGCATATGTCTTGTGATTGATAACTCCTTACAGATGTTGGCCAAAACAAGTCCATAATGCCAAATATGTAAAGGTTTGGCTCGGATAGAGCTCACAATCTTGGTCTTACCAAAAGCTTTGTGTTGCTTCCCTTCCCTTCTGACAAGCAACACAAGTATTGGGGTCAATTTCAAAAAAGCTTGAAGCAAACCACCTAACAATGTTCTCCTCACAAGTTTGTTCATCAGTTTTAAAAGTTTAGAGGACCAAGCCTTCTATGCCATAAAATGAGACATCACATTTGTAGCCTATGCAAATAAACAAGTCAAACTCCTGAAGGAATAACATTCTTTAGATCAAAACTGTACATGTTGTCCTGTCTAGGAACTTTAAGCAAGACTTGACTTTCATCAAGTAGCTTAAAGTCAGGAGATAGAACAAGACATTCCGTCTTAGTGAAAAGAACACTGTTTTTCTTGTCACACATTTGTGAGACAGAGAAAAGGTTAAACTTAAGTTCCTTTACAAAGTATACATCTTCAAGAGTCAATTTCACATTCTAATTTTGCCTTTCCAGTAATATTTAACCTCCTTTAGACATCTGAAATTAACAAATCCACCATCAACCTCTTGATAATCTGTAAGAAAGGACTTATTTCCTGTCATATGCCTGGAGCATTCACTTTCAAAAATCCCTGACCTGTAAATTATATTGTAGGGAGATTTACCCAACACATCAAAATAAGAGAATTAGTTTCTCTTAGGGACCCAAGCCATTACGGACTTGAGTCTGCCTTATAGATCAACATAGTTAAATCTTTTAAACATGTATGATCCACTGTCTTTGGAGGTATGGTCAATAACATTTCCTGTTGGTCTCCAAATCCATAATGCTAAGGACTTAACAACAGTTTCCCCATTTCCCACGGCAATGACAACACTAACACTGCACTTTGGGCCCAGGCAGTAGTTACATTGCTAACCATAGCATTTTTAAACTTTCTCATTAAAGAGTATAGGTTTTTATCTGCCTGTTTTTAGGTTAAAACTCTTTCTTACTGAATGAATGTGATTTAAAATAAGAATAATGTTTTAGGTAAGCATCATTCACTTTTGAATTAGGGGCAGCAGTTAACGAGGCCTGGCAGAACAAGTATGATGATGTTGACTCTTGGAGAGTTTTGCTTAGCAGCATTAAACTGTACTGTCCTGACTTTGTTGCAACTGCTGTTAGAACAAAATTTCTTTTAGGGTTGGGTGAAAGGGGTTCAATTATTTTGGGGTTCCCACTCCTCTGAACATTTTTCCATACGGTCTAAATTCCCACTTTTACCATAACCCTTCCCTTATTATTCGCACAGGTTTTTCTACCATTTTATTGTCATGAAAAATCATCAGTTCTTATGATTAAATGGGATGAAACTCCCAACACACAAAAACAAGCTTTCCTTTATAAACTCAAAACCATATGTCCCATTTCAGAGTCATCAATCCATTTCATTTTCGTCCTATTACCCATCAGGACTTTGGCCAAAAGTTCAATATAAACCCAATTTTTGTCATAGACCCAATGAACCAATCCTAGCCAACTCATTTTTAAACAAAAATAAAAAAAAACCACTTTCCACCTTTTTTTTAAAATTAAAATATCTCACCCACACAGTTAAATCGTTACGCAAAACAAAACATACCATCGCGACGAGAATTAAATATCTTTCAATAGAGGGGCGACACAATGTACTTTCGAGACCGAACTTATATTTAAGATTTTATGAATGTCATATACGATTTTATGAAATCAAATAATGAGTTTATTAAATCATAGATGATTCGTCATAACGAAATCAAATAGTGAATAGTTTCGCAATTCGTGACTGAAACAAAATTGAAAAAAAAATCGTGGCGAAATCACAAATCAATATTATTTTATGAAATCAAATATTATATTAATGAAATCATAATGAAATTTAATGAAAAATCATATATGATTTTATGAAATCATATATGATTCGTTATACGAATCATATATGATTTTCGCAATTCGTGACTGAAAAAAATATCGAAAAAAAGTTCCTCGAAAGTATATCGTGTCACCCGTCTACTGAAAGATAAAAAAATACTCGTCGCGATGGTGTATTTTTTGTCGTGTGACGATTTACCGTTTGTAAGATATTTTATTTTTAAAAAAGATGTGGAAATTGAGTTTTTTTATTTTTGATGAAAAAATAGATGGTTGAGATTGATTCATTGGATCTATGACAAATAATGGGTATACGTTGATCTTAACTCTACTCTATTATTACTTCATAGACCTTCGAGTGAGAGTAATGTCAAGTCTTTTAATTCTTCGATAGCCGTAACCTTTGCATGCCATTTTGGATGTAGTGCTCTAAGAAATTTTCTGACATAGTTCTTGCTAGAAAAATCTTCATCAAGTGCTTTTAAACTAGTAATAATAGTGTTAAATCTAGCAAAAGCATTATCTATCGATTCTTCTTTCAGATCGTAAATTTTACATATTGTTGAACAAGAAGATATATTATATTATTTTTAACTTGACTATCACCTTGGTGAGTGATTAATAAAGTATACCAAATTTCTTTTGCGGTTTTACACATAAAAATTCTTTCGTATTCTTTACGTGGCAAAGCATTGTAAATTATTGTTAATACAAATAAACCGTAAAAACGTTTATTTATATTTTACGATCTTTCTTTGTTTTGATTAATAACAAAACATAAACTTATCAAAACAACAAAAGTCATAAGTTCTAAACCAATAGTTTTCTAACCCCGCTTCTCTCATAAACAAACTCTTCACTTAAATATATTTTTAGAATAAAAATGTATACCTTTCACATTTTAATCACTTTATTAGAGAATATTTACAAAAACCTTTAAATATTTAAAACTAATAAAAGATCTATTTCTTACCAAATCTGAAAACAATCTAGCAAGATTACCTATGATCTTCTAAGATTTTGTAATTTAAAATCGGATTTGGTTATTATAGGCCGGTGCCATTGATTTTGGCTGCCGGTTCCATTCGCCAATGGCAACGGCAGAACCGGGCTACAGTAACTGTTAGATATTGAATTTAGGATCAATAAGCAATAGAGTGTGTGTTTAGGTGTTGTGTGTGTGTTTATTCTAAAGAGAGAAAGATAGAAAGTAGAGAGAGAAAGAGGGAGGAGGATGATTAGAGAAAAGATAAGAATGAGATTAGATTCATTAGAGAAGACCACCTCACTAATGAGGTAGATAGGGGTATTTATACCCAAATACAAGGAAGAGCAAGGAGCTCTTGTTTTTTTAGCTTTTAGCTATTTGTCGGGTCTCGTAACTTTATTTAAGTTACGAGCCTATCACCTAACCTATTACACAATATTATTTCTCTATTTATTACAAGACTTTTATCTCAATAAGATCGTCACTTTTATCATTCCTAACAATCTTCCTTCAAGGGACGATCATTGAGATCTCTCTTTGATTGCATTAATGATCATCATTTTCTTATTCATAACAATCTCCTCCTAAAGGATGATCATTAAGATCTCTCTTGTGACCTTTTTGTTTATCTTGAATCTTGTTGTGTAATAGTGGTCTTGTTCCAATTATGCTCTTGTGATCTTTATCTTTTCAATTTTTTTCGTCTTTGCCTTTGAGATCTTTTCATATCATCATTCTTTATCGTGAATCCATCTTGATTTATCATTTGAAGCTTCTGACCAACATACTCATACTTTATTGACAACTTACAATCTTCCTCATGCAGAACTTTTGTCTTGAACAACAACTTAATGATTTGAGGAAGTTCTTTGATTTATCAGAGTTGCGGAAGTGTATCTTTAAACTTTGAGTATGAGGTATGAAGGTATGAATATGACGGTGTAATTATTACGAATAAGAAAATGATGATCATTAATGCAATCAAAGAGAGATCTCAATGATCGTCCTTTGGGGGAAGATTGTTAGGAATGATAAAAGTAACGATCTTATTGAGATAAAAGTCTTGTAATAAATAAAGAAATAATATTGTGTAATAGGTTAGGTGATAGGCTCGTGACTTAAATAAAGTCACGAGACCCAACAAATATCTAAAAGCTAAGAAACAAGAGCTAGTAGCTCTTCCTTGTATTGGGGTATAAATACCCCTCCCTACCTCATTAGTGAGGTGGTCTTTTCTAATCAATCTAATCTCATTCTTATCTTTTCTCTAATCATCCTCCTCCTTCTTTTTCTCTCTACTTTCTATCTTTCTCTCTCTAGAATAAACATACACACAACACCTAAACATACACTCTATTGCTTATTGATCCTAAATTCTTTATTGACAGCTTACAATCTTCCTCATGTAGAACTTTTGTCTTGAACAACAACTTGATGATTTGAGGAAGTTCTTTAATTTATCAGAGTTGCGGAAGTGTATCTTTAAACTTTGAGTATGAGGTATGAAGGTATGAATATGACGATGTTCATGCTTCTGAAAGGTAGAGATGTTGTTGTATATAAATGTATCTTCCTGAGTTGACTTCCCCCCAGATCATACCACATGACTACAATCAGGTCAGCTGCTTCCCCCAAACGAACAACCATTCGTATGCATATACTTCACACAAACAACTCATAGAAGATATGAAACTATAACCTCCAAGTTAATTAAGTCCTGGATGTTGTATACACCAAAGTCAATTAAGTCCCGGATGTACACATTTCTTCCCCTTAATTGTTGCGCTCTATCAAAATATTCAGCTAGAACACTTCTCTTCCCCCTGATTATATTTGATGACCATCAAACATAATCATAATCTTGTTACGCCTGAATATTTAATAGTGAAGTCATGTGTGAAGTGCAGTCTAAGCATGAGAGTCAACTACTATCTTTAATACCTACAATCTCCCCTCATCAATATTGTGACATCATAAGTAACCTTGGTAATCTAACACTTTACTTGAATAAATCAAGGAAATGTTGTTTGTGTTTTTCTAAAATAAATTCTGAAAGAACACGATAACTACTAGATCACTTAGATTACTAGTTAACACTAATTGAATAATTAAACAATCATTTTCAAATTAGTTACCTACATTCAGTGTTGGCCTAATGTTAGCACTAGTAGTATTTCCATTCAATCATTGTGAAATACTTAATTTAAGTATCACTCTTGAATGTTCCGGCAATGTCACTAAGACATGTACTGTCACATAGACATATAAGCGACTCTTGTACTTTTTGTATCTTTGATGTTTAATACAAATGTACTTTTGTGTCCTATGTGAGATTTATGATTTGATCTCATTTGGCTCTAGACTCAATAAGTGCGTTTTGGTTTTTGTGATCGGAGGCTGGAGCAGACTGCCACCTTTTCAATATCAACAATCTCAGAATGAGATGTCAATAGATTATGCGTTTAATCTCCGTGACAATGAAACAAGAATTCTTTTGAGAGAATCTTGAGTGGCTGGGAAGGGTTGTGCATTGCATCACTGGGTCCATGATGTCTTTCTTTAATACCAAATATCATCTTTGTGATAATCAATAGATTATGTATTGACCCGGTTTCTGCCTAATGTTTGTGAAGGGCTTCTTTCTTTTCACCCTTTGCACATCATTTCTTTTTCATTCTTCAACCCCTTCAATGTATACTAAGATGTCATTACTATCATCATGTTGTGATTGTTCCGATGATAGTTCATGCCTTAGTTGACATTATTCCCATTCACATTCAACTCCATCATACCTAAGGACTTATATTCTATCTATGGAATGTCCCTGGGTAGATCCCTCCGGTTCTGGTTGGATCACGGGATAATACCTAAATTTACCACCTTATTTCTTCTTTGATCATCGTGAGGTAGTTGGTTGATGGGTATTTAAGATCGAAACCATAAAACCATTTGAAAATCAATCAAAGTGTTTGATATAAATCAAAACATTTAACACTTTGAAAGTTTTACTTTTAAGAAATACTCCCCCTACGCATGTGCATCGATATTCAAAATTATTTTATTTAAAATTATTTTGCACATGGAGGAAAGAGTTGATTGCACTTTGAGTCTTTTAGATCACTTTGTTATTCCACACACTTAAGCATTTATCTTTCTTGATCACATTTTAATCCAATTTTCTCCCCCTCAAAAATAGCATATGATATTTTTTGATATCAATAGATTAAAATAGCTATATGAGATTTTGAAAACACATAGGAGAAAACGGATATAGCATGATTATGATTTGGAACCTTTCTGAATGTTTCGAAACAAAGAAGATTTCTCTTCTTTTAAAGATAAAGCGCACTGAATCGTACACTTTACTTTTATTTGAAAACCGGGTTGTTATCTGAAATTTAATAACAAGCCATTGACTTGAGCTACAAAACTTTGAATGATTTTGTTTGAATAGCTCAAAACCGAAAAGATTTCTCTTTTCGTTGTTAAGGATAAATGCACTAAAACATACATTTTCCTTTTATTTAAAGCTCGGTTTGCAATCTGACATTGATTACAAGCCATTGACATCGAATTTAGACAACAACCTTTGGAACCCATTTAAGCACGGTGCTAACGGGTCTGCTAAGTTTTGAAAACCATTTTAAAGTTGTGTCAATTCGATGTAAAGATGTTGAGTTTCAACGAGAGCTTGAAACCGGTGTTTCTTTTGAAAACAACTCTCGTGGAATGAATGGAGATTTAAAGTTCCTTTTGATTTTCCATTGATTATTGAAACTCGGTGTTTCATGTAGAGTTTTAAATCTTGTTGACGAAGAAGATTTCCATTTGTTATTGTCATTTGATGAAACATTCTGAAAATTTGTTTTTGAAGCGTTTGAAAATCTTCCATTGTTTTTGTTTTTCAAAGCCAAGTCATTCTTGTTTTGCATTGAAAGCATTTCTAATTTGGAATATTTGAAAGTTTTCAAATGACTTTGCTTTGGTCTCCACACTTGTTTTACCGGTGTAAAACGAGAGTGTGGAGTAACAAAAACTTGATTCTTTCCTTTTAAAGTACTTGTCTTAAAACTCTTTTGAGAAGTAGATGCTTCAAAAGTTTGAGATTCCTTAATTGGCCTCCACACTTGTTTTACCGGTGTAAAACAAGAGTGTGATGTTTCAAAAGATTGATTCTTTGCATTTGAAGCTCTTGTCTTAAAACCCTTTTGAGGAAAAAATGTTTCAAAACTTTGAGATTTCTTAGAAAACTTCCTATCTTTTTGTAAAGAATAGGTTGTAAACTGAGAAACCCTTCTTGAAAACGGTTTTGAGAATTCACCCATGTGAACCTTTTCCGAAACACTTTCTTTAGGTTTTTAAGATTTTGAAACAATGATGTTCCATTTTTTCCGATTAAGAGAATCAAACTTTACTTTTAAAGCATTATACGAAGTTCTCAACTCATGATATTCTTTTTTACAAGAACGAATATCTTGTGATGCCAATTTTGATTCTAAAAACGCAATTTGTTTCAAAAGCTGACCTCTTTCATTGTTAAGTAACGGTGGTTTTCCTAAAATTGAAGAATTATCAAACTTTGTTTCCACACGCTTCCCTTTCAAATTTTCAAGTTGAGTCCTTAAATGATTAATTTTTTTCAAAAATTGATCTTTTTCGGCTTTAAAATCATCAACCTTACGAGCCAATTGTCGTTCAAGAATAACTTTCATTTTTTCAAGTTTTTCAAAATACGCCTCAAATTTAGTTGTTCTGTTCGACAATTCAAGCTTGACATCATCAAAATATTTTGTTTGTTGAGTTAAAACCTTTTCAAGCTCGACAAACTTTGTTTGAAACTCACATTTTGCATTATCACAAATATTCTCCCCCAATTCCTTTTTAAGTTTAGAAATATGACAATCAACATTTGATCTTGAAAAGGAATCAAATTGATTTTTTTTGTAAAATTTAATCTTTCCCAAAATGTTATTGAACTTTGTTTCAGCAAATTCAAACAATTGAGACTTCAGATTTTCTGTCTCGTTTTGTGTTACATTAGAAGTTTTTGTTTGAACCCGCGACTTTTTGATTGAATCAAACAAGCTTTGGTAAGTCAACTTCAAGTGTTCATTCTCCTTAATTAATGACGTCACTCGATGTTCCAACTCAATATTTTTAGTTTCAATCTCATCAAAATTGACCTTAACTTTGACTTCATCACATTCATTAGTCTCAACTCTTGACCGTTGAACCGACTCAAACAAATCTTTATAAGTTTGTTTCAAATGAGCATTCTCGATTTGTAATGATGCCATAAAATTCTCATTTTCCTTTTGCAATGTTGTCAAATAATTATTTTCTCGAGACTTGTGTTGAACTGCGATTTCAAAAGCAATACTCTTTGTCCCAAATTTTGACAAATCTTTTTCCAATTCAACAATTCTTTTTGACAATTCATGTGTGACTTCAAATGCATCATTATAAACCGTATCAGCTGTTTTACTCTCGTTTGAAACATCTTTTGACTCTTTTGAAATTCTTTCAATTTCATCATGTAAATCCTTATTTCTTATTTCCACACAAGAGGTTATGACAAGATTCTTGACATCTTCAGCTAAGGATGCTTCCAAGAGTCGATCTTTTAAAAGCTCATTTTGTTTGAGAGTTTCATCAAGATCATTTTCCACTGAAACAAAAACATCTTTCATTTCTTTTACATCTCTTTTAAATCGATTTTGAAAGATTTCAAAATACAAATGCAATTCTTGAAGAATTAATTTCGCTTCTACACAAACATCGATTAATTTAAGTTCTTCTGTAGACGCATAGAAAATGCTTGCTCGTTTAGAATTCTTTTCTAGTAACTCAAATAATTTTTTGAAAACATTTTCCATTTCATTCAAATCCACAAGCATTGGATTTGCACTATGCATTGATGCCATGCTTGGTTTTGTCTCAGAAGAAAATTCTTCAGAAGATATAAAAGATGATGGAAAATAAGTTTGTTCAGCAGAAAGTTCTTTTTGAGGAACAAAATCTTTATAAAGAGCATTTATTTGTTTGTAATCAATTGTCCAACAATTCTGTTTGTTCGCAACAGCAATTGGATCATTCATTTTTTCTTTCATTTTTTGTTGACTTTTGGAAGCATCATCAAAAGTGTCCTCAGTATCTCTAACATGCAAAGGAATTTTTGAATTACTCAAACTAGAGGCAAGATATAACTTTGGACATTGAGAAATTGCTTGCTTGAGTGTATAAGGATTTGGGTACCCCAAACCATGTTTTAATTACGGATCATACACAGACAAAGGCTTTGGTCCAAGCATAAACATTCCTTGTAAGGAATTGCCAAGTTTCAATATTAGATCAACATTCTTTTTAAGTTTGGCCTCGAGATGTAGAATAGTGTCATGATAACGATTCTCATTTCCACTCATTTGTCTTTTTAAAATTAAATGAGTCTTTTGAAGTTCCTCATTTTTCCGTTTGTAATCATTGACAGCTAAATCTAATTTATCTCGTTGTTTTTCTAGATCTTGAATGATATCTCGATCACGAACAAATTGAGATTGAGCTTGTTGATTAAAATGTTTTGCTTTTTGATTAGCCTCAAGAAATTCGTTGAGATAATTGTTATCCTCGTTGATGTTTTTCAAAACCCGAACCCGTTCCTTATACAACTCAAGCTGACTAGTCAAAGTCATGTTTTGTTGTTGGACTTTTTTAGCAAATAATTGTTGTTTCTCAGCTTCATTATATGCATTTCTAGCTAGTTGCTCTAACGCATATAGGTCAGGAACATGTGTATCTTTTTCAACACTACCACTATTAACATTTCCATTGGGTTCGTCAAATATAATATTGCTATTAATTTGATCATCACCAATGGTACTGTTAATAACTTTAGTATGAGTTGGATACATTTTTTCTTTATTCTCAATATAACTACCCCTTTCAAGCATGGGAGGCCTAGTCTCAGAACTGGCATCAGCGAGAGATTGTTGATATGTTTTGGATGTCAACATTTCTTATGATTCAAAGATTGGATCTTTGTAGACGAAAATGAGTGATATTTGTGAGAAGATTTCCAAACTCGGTAATAGTTGTCAAATTCGGACAACACTGTTCTCGGATAACAAGTAGTCTAAAACTCAGTACACTTCTCGGACATAACTAAAACTCGGACAATGGATACTTTCAAACTCGGTAACAGTAAAAACGTATTAAACTCAGAAATACTATTAATCCAAAAATCGATTATCTTGTTTTAGTAAAAAAAATCGATTTAATCAAACTCGATAGAACCGAGATTTGAAAAATCCTTTGATTATGGATTAACAATAACCATAAACTCGATAAAACCAAAATTTATGATGACTGAATAATCCAAATCATCAAATTCGATAGAACCGAATTTGAGTTCCGAATTTAGTAATTGCCGAATTTGTTTTTCGAAAACCCAATTCACGATAAAATCGTGAACTTGTGATGTTTTAACACTTTGTAAGCTTATTTCCGAGAGTAAAATCACTAAATCCTTATTAACACTTTTCGATAAAACCAAAAACGTGTAAAAACTTATGAAACTCGATATGCAACCGAGTTTATCAATAACCTCCTAATATACGTTTTTCAGATCTGAGATCGACAATCTTTGTTGAAATTGACTCTTCAAAAATGAAGAGCAGACTCAAAAATGTTATACTTATGTTATACTTGTTTTTTTCTTATGCTTTTATTGTCGAAAAAGAAATACAACCCAGATCTATATCCGATCTAGTCCCAAAACACATTTTTCAAAGAAACCGAGTTTGACCGTTGACCACCGAGTTTGACTAGTCAACAACTGAATTTGAGAATTGTAACTGATTTTACTGAATTTGAACTACTGATTTTGATAATAAGCACAAATAAGCAGATTTTGAACTAATTTGGCCACGATTCTTACGATAAAACCGTAAGCAATCAATCTCGATAAAACGATATTAGAAAAATAAGCACAAAATAAGCTCTAAAAACTGAATAAGCACATCAAAAAGACAAAATAAGTACATCAGATAATCAGGACCGAATAAGCTCGAAATAAACAGAAAATGACGAAATTACCTACTAAAATTGGCTTATTAAAACCAAATAAGCTTGAATAAGCCGCTGGAAAAAGCTGTCAGAATAAGATGACGTGATAAGCTGTCCGAATAAGCTCTCCTAAACAACACTAAATCGCTCCCTTTGCTCTGATACCACTTGTGAGGAATCTCGATTCACGATCTCGGGAGGTCGGGGAAACTCAAAATATGAATAAGCCATTATTGAGAGAGAAAGTGATTTATTATTGAATGATTAGTGAAAATTACAATTATGAGGTTCACCCCTCTAAGGAAGATTAGAGGGGTTTATATAGCCCTTACACATGCCATATTTGGCCTAATTACAATTCTAGTCCTTGTCTTTTAGGCTATATAGAAACTAATGTAATTTCCATATAGACACCACATTTTTAATCCTAACAGACTCCTTTACCAGTTTTATAAAATTTGCTATATACACATTTGTCAGCTTGGTTAAGTAAATAACCATTAGAAAAAAAACCACTTCATTAAATTTTTGATGTCATTGCTTAGGTGCCTGTTTCAGTCCATATAGAGACTTAATCAGTTTACACACCTTGTTTTCATTGCCAAGCATAATGAAGCCCTGAGGTTGGTTCATATAGACCTCCTCATCCAATTCATCATTCAAGAATGTTGTCTTCACATCCATCTGATGAATAATCAGGCTGTGAATTGATGCCAAAGCAATCAGCGGTCTTATGGTACTGATACGTCCCACTAGAGCATAAGTTTCAAAATAGTCTATCCCTTACTTTTGTCTGAAGCCCTGAATAACCAGTCTTGCCTTGAACTTTTCAATAGTTCCATCTACCTTCAGTCTTATTTTGAAGATCCATTTGCAACCAAGAGGTTTGCAACATGGAGGTAGATCAGCCAACACCCAAGTGTTGTTGCCCATGATGGAATCCACCTCATCATTAATTGCTTCTTTCCAGAAAGCAGCATCCTGGGACTTTATTGCTTCATCAAATGTCTTGGGGTCATCCCCAACATTAAAGCAATATGAGTGTTGGTCAAAGACCTCATCCCATTGTTCCTTTAATTAAGTATACTTGAAATTCAGGTCCAAAGTTCTTTGGAGTCCTATACCTTTTGCCTTTTCTAAGCTCATGTTTAGGTTGTTGAGCCACAACCTCTTTAGTGACCTCTTCAGGGACCATTGAACCACCAATGTCTTCAGTTGCATTAGGAATCCTTAGACTTGGTTTAGGGACTGAAGAGAATCTATTCTCATTAAAGATAGCATCCCTTGATTCAATTATTGAGTTAATTAAAACTGATTCATTAGGTTTAATCACATAGAACCTAACAGCCTTGGAATGCTAAGCATATCCAAAAAAGATGCATTCAATGCCTCTTTCACCCAAAGTTTTCAGCTTTAGATCAAGGAGTCTCACAATTTCCCTACAATACCAAACCCCAAGGTAGTTTAGGTTTGATTTCCTTTTTGTCCAGAGTTCATAAGGGGTAATCATATTCCTTTTGTTAGGAACCATATTTAATAAATAGCAAGCTGTTAACATAGCTTCACCCCTAAACCCTTGACTCATTCCTGAGTAGGACAACATAGAATTGGCCATTTCTTTTAGTACTCTATTTTTCCTTTTAGATGTATCATTTTGTTGTGGAGTATAGGGAGCAGTCGTTTCATAGATAATACCAACAGACTGAAAATACAAAGTATATATGTACTCACCTCCCCTATCAGTCTTGAATCTTTTGATCAGGGACCCTTGTTACAATTTAACTTTAGTTTTGAATACTTTGAATTTATCTAATGCTTCATCCTTAGTATGTAATAAATAAACATAGCAAAACCTTGAAGCATCATCAATAAATATCATAAAGTATTTCTTATTCCCTAATGAGTGAGTAGCATGTAGATCACATAAATCACTGTGGATCAGCTCCAAAACTTTAATTTCAGATTTTACATTTTGAAATGGTTTCTAAGTTATTTTGGTCAGCATGCAAGTCTTAGACTTTTCAGTGTCCATGTCAAAAACTGGGATTAACCCATCCTTAGACATATCTTGCATCCTCTTGTAGTGAACATGCCCAGTCTAGCTTGCCATAGGATTGAATCATTCAGTTTAGAGGTTGACATGAAGGCTGAACCAATATTATCATTAATAATATTAAGTCTGAACATTTAATTACTCAAATAACCAAAACCAATAAGCACACCATGTTTGGATAGAACAAATTTATTAGATTCAGTCACTTGTTTATAACCACAATTGTTTAAAATACAACTAGAAACCAAATTCTTCCTAATATTAGGAATATGCAAAACATTAAACAAGGAAACAATCTTTCCAAAACTAAATCTAAGATCTACACAACCACGTCCATGCACCAGGGCTATTGACTCATTTCCCATGTGAAGAATAGATCCATCATTCATTGACTCATAGGTCTTGAACCATCATATATCTTTACACACATGCGCAGTTGCTCTTGAGTCAACCCACCACGTAACATCATCATCCTGCACAAAGTAAGCCTCATATACATATGTAACATAATAAACCTGAAGAGATTTATAAAACATATTATGACCTTTCACTGAGTTGGTAGAACCATCCACTAAACCATTTGTGCCTGAACCATTGACTTTGTTGCCAACTTTTCCACCTTTGCAATCCTTTTTCAAGTTTCCAAGTTTCCCAAACTTCCAACAAGTCACTTTAGACTTTTTGTTAGGATCAGCTTTGGTGTCCTGATGTTTACGTTTACCCTTGTTGTCATTGTACCTGAAGGAGTTGTTGTGCTTTATCATATTGACAAATAAAGGACCAGAAACATTGTTGCACTTTGGCTTGTCATTATCCTACACCCTGAGGGACTCCTCAATGCGCAGATGACTACCCAACTCAACAAGAGTTAACTCCTCCTTCTGATGTTTCAAGGTGTGCTTGAAATCTTTCCAGGAAGGATGAAGTTTATCAATGATACAAGAGACTTGAATAGCCTCATCCATGTTCATTTTATGTTGTGTAAATCTTCCAAGTATACCAAGAAGTTCATTGTATTGTTCCATAACTGTTCTTGAATCAGTCATTTTGTGATTTGTGAAATTACTAACAAGGAACTTCTTACTTGATGCATCCTCAGCCATATACTTAGCCTCCAAGGAATCCTATAGTTCTTTAGAAGATTCAACATTTTGGTAAATATCATATAAAGGATCAGACATACCATTTAGGATTAAACCCCTGCAAACATAGTCATGATTATCCCACTTGTTCCTCCTTCTGATTTGTTCCATGGTAGCATTCTCCTCATCTTTCATAAATGCGAGTAGTTAGCACATACAACACACTCATGTGGAAACAAGAATGCATATTCTTCTGCCAACTCTTAAAGTCCACCCCTTCAAACTTGTCAAGCTTGGCAAAATTTTAAGCCATGTGTTTCATAGCATCAGCAGCCATTGATTATCACAAAATTATCTTCTTTGATTGTTGGTTGTTGTGTGTTCCCAGGACAGGATGAAGATAATCAATAGCCTAGCTAATTACCAAGATGATTACCGGATATCACTTGAAGTCGTGTAATCACTTTCCAAAGAAGTCATTACTTAGACTATGCAGAGAGTTACACGGATACCTCCTAGGGATAAAACCAAGTGCTTGTTCTTGTTTTAGGCACAAATCAAGAACCCTTCGCTTCTAAGTGTTTATGTTTTCTGTGTATGTCTTATGCAGTTATGATCCTTTATTTATATGGGATATACTCAAACCCTAGTCAAATGAAATTAAGAGTGATTATAGGAGATATACTCTCTTCCATAATTAGCCTCAATAATTATAGGAATTAGTGATTATATGACCTAGTTAATCGTGGTCATTAATGCAGTCAAACTTGCCACTTGAATAAGTCAAAGTTGTTACAAGTCAGTTGAATTCATTCCAGCGATGTCAATCCTTCAGCGTCGTGAACCATCAGCTAACTCACTAAAGAGTATACAAGCTGAATGTTCAATACTGAAAAGACTCACTGATGAGTTAACCCGCTGAGGATACATCCTCTGATAGATTACTCCCTGATGGTATCCTTCCGCTTACTACTCAGAAAGTACAAAATTGAAGCCATCAAACTGATAAATATCATTCAGTCCAGAGTTGCACTAACTGAAGAGCAAATTTTAGATCATAAGAAGTATGGTCAGATTGTTAATATATTAATTGTAAAACTTCTATCAGCCACGTGAATGTACATTAGCTGATAGCTTAGTCATCTCAATGTAGTGAGTGTGATTGAATATATCACTACTCATCCCTTTCACTACTATGAATGTCCCAGTTACAAGTCGACCCTAAATATGAGTCACTAGCTACAACAAGTCTTCCATTCATCCGGTTGAAAGAACTACACTCTATACCTAACCCCATTAAGAAAACACCTCTAACCACACTATATGGAACAAGCCTATACATTCTACAAAACACTAAAGTATATCATAAAAACATGGTTTATTTGCATTCATTTTTTTTGTAACTCACTTATTTGCTCTTAACAATTACAACGCTAAATCATGCGTTGTTATTCTTTCATTTATGTATTTTACTTAGGGTCGTTTAGTTGTTAGATGGTTTTGAATTGAGGATTTAGTTTGGATTAAGATTTGGATTTGGTTTTGGAATTAATAAAATAATATATTATAAAAAAAAGGCCCCATTCTATTCCCATTTAAATTGCTAAAAAAATGAAAAAACTAATTTTTATATAAAATCATTCAAAAAGGAAACGTCTAATATGTTTACACGTTGCAAGTCAAATATATGTGTCAGTGTATTTTTCTAAACCCTGTAGTGTTTAACATACTTTTGAGATGCCCCGATCGGTTTTAGTGGGACATTTTGAACACATTTTTCTAACCAACAATTTAATTGAATAAAACTTACACCACTGGCCTCATCTGGATCCAAACGCACCCCTTCAGGATCCGTTTGTGTTTGTTAGCAGAGAATTACTATAGTTTTATTCGTTTGGTTATAGGGTGGAATGGAAATGGATATAAGTTTTTATATAATTGCAAAACCAATTGTTTGGTTGAGTCTAGTATGGATAATGCACACTTGGTCCAACCATGACCTCATAAAAAATACAGTAAATTGCTAAGAGGCATGGAAGAAGATAAAAGATAACCAAATTGCAACAAAAAAAACTTTACAACTATCTACATTAACATTTGTATATCTCAGAAAATTTGATGAAATTACTAAATAAAAAAGTCCAATTTTGACCTTTCTTCATCCTTTTGTTGCTGATTTTGTGAATATGGTAAACACAAAATGGGCACACCCAAATAAAATCCTTTAATGTTACTTGTATGCTTCTCTAGTAATTTAGACATTTCCATAACATGAAAAAAATTACCTTCGTGACCCCTATTTAAGCACATGACAAGGAGTTGACAAGATCTTTCAAACCCAGTTCTACTCAAACAGTTATGGGGTACTTGATTAATCTTATAATTGCCTTTTTATAAATTGTAGAGGTAAAATAGAATTGTCAATTTGATTATATAGAGAGATTGTAGAGGTAAAATAGAGTTGTTATACTGAGAGCAAGATGAAGAGATAATAAATTATGGATTAGAATCCTCTCAAGTTGAGTCAAACATGATACATCATGTTCACCAATCACAAATTAGTTAAATGTATACACTTTAATAAACCAAACATTATATTTAAAAGTGATTCCATATCTTTCATTCTATACCCTAATAATAAACGACCCCTAAGTTTATTTTATTCTTTTGAAGTGGTGTCAATTTACCTTTAAATGACGTCGTTTTTAATTAAACGATGTTGTTTACTCCGTATGTGCAATGTATAATAGGTTAATAAACTTAGACTTCAGATTTAATTTACATAAAGATGCACCGAACGTGCACGTGTTAGGTATACCCAAATTAATGATTTATATATGCACATATGTAACCTTTTTATGATGAAAAAACAAATATACGATCGCTTATGTTAAAATTCCATAGTTTAATCATTGATGTTTATAGATTGTATCATTATTTTTTGACCTGAACGACATCATTTAATTCAAAAGGAACGATTATTAAGTTAGATAAAAGTAAGTAGTTGATCATTTATACCTTCTGAAAGATGTCAACCTACGGGCGGGCGGGGCTTTTAAAGTGATTAGTGAGGGCTGAGTCACTTTAGTCGTCATTAGTTATATACACTAATAAATAATTTCTTAATAATATTTGCAATTAGCCTTCTTATTCTCAGTGAAAATTTAGAAAGCTTAACCAAATAGATACAACATTTAAATAAATTTACTTGTCAAATTATTATTTTCTAGTTTAGCTGAGTTCCTGATTATTTTGGTGTTATGTGGAACCACGGGTTAAAAAATTCATTTTTAGAGCGATATTTATTGTAACAAGCCTCTTTAACTTGGATACTAGTTGATGAAAGTTGTAAGGTATACATGAAGGAGAACAAACCTACATTAATCTTATCGCAACCACTAATACGCTCAACAAAGTACCTACAACCGGGACACCTCCTCCACCCTTTCTTCTCGCTAAGAATTCCAAAAGCAACCTCGTTCTCATTGTTGAAAAGTTGTTTCAAATAAAACATCACACCATTTGTTGAAAAGTTGACGTGTGATTATAGGGCGACATGATAAAGGTTCCAAATGACTAAAAGCTTTTTACTCTTCTAACAAACTTGTTTTACGTAGAAAATTTGTTATTATTTTTTTTTGTCAATTTAAGCCTAATAATATTTATCTCAAATTTCTACAATTACACGCATATAGACGAGGTACGCACATATGCAAGTGAATATACACATAGTATGATCATTGTCACATATGTATTGATATATTGTCAAGTAAACACACGTACACGACAAAAACGCATATAAACGTTAAGATAAATATATTATAATTTCACCCATAAAATGAAGATGAATTTATAAATTTGATTTATTTAATCATTTATTTATATTATACTAATTATATATTATTATATAATAAAACCGGTTCGGTTCGGTTTTTACGGTTCGTTTTTAGACGAAAACCGAAATCAAACCGAAATTTTTGGTTTTTGAAAAAGTTAAAATCCAACCATCAGTCTCTTGTTTCAGTCGGTTATTTTGGTTCCGTTTTTTTTATTTTCGGTTTGGTTTTGGTTCTTTTGCTCCCCCTATTTTTAATATTTATTGAGATGCACTAGAGCAGGTTATATTTAACTAGATGAAAGGCTTCTAAAACTAAATTGATGTTTGAAGGTGTGTATTACGTGATGTGGTGGTATCGTAACAAGAAAATCTTTGAAGGAAAGAGTCTGATTAAAGCTATGTTCTTAGATGATGTTATTTCTAAATCGTTTTATTGGTGTCGGGCTAGATGTAAAGCCTCTTTTAGTTGGACGGATTGGCTTAAAAATCCGCATCTTATTTCCTTGTAATTTCTAGCTCCTTGCTAGTTCTTTTAATAATATCACCGTTCAAAAAAAAAAAGATGAATACCCGGGCAAAGCGACGGTGTATAGCGACAAATAATTATACCCGCGCCATCGTGATTCTGATTCGACTCTTGATGCAAAGCGTATGTTTTTTGAAATACGAAGACGAATACCCGTACATGAATACTTATACACGGTTGGCAGTTTCACAAATAATTAAATGTGTTTCCTATATTACAAATTTATTCAATTGTTTATTTCTGTTTTCATATAGAGTTTTTTAAATTTTTCAACATTCAATATTCAATAGGGCGTAAACATTTTATATATAACAATAGTAATATAAATATAAATAAGGAGATAATTTTTTACAAAATACTTACAAAATTTATTTATGAGGGGACTATTCACTAAACTTGGTCACATCACGTGACCCATGTTATGTACTTTCTTCATCTGCGTATTACTCCACTATTCGCAGTTTCGCACCATCAAATCTCTTCATATCTAGTTCAACACTCCTTAATCTTTGTTTTATAACAAACATGTACTATGCTCTCACACACGCCAAACTTCAAAAATTCAAACAACTTTTACTTTATGTTATGTAGTTGTAAAAAAACCAATCCATTTAGGGTGCGTTTGGTTTGCAAATAGCAATCGCTATCGGTATTGGTTTAAAAATAAGATAGAATGAAACTAAGTATCTTTATATATAAAATGTTGTTTGGTATGTTCATATAGTTTGGGAATCGGTTTGGTATTATTAATAAAATACT